>MU405342.1:3534-112123 GCA_022836615.1 Annulohypoxylon bovei var. microspora
GTTGGGCTGGGGGTCCGTGCTGGCCCCGCACCGTGGGTTGCCGGGGGGGTTCGCTCGGGCCTTGCATACCCCCTTGCCCCCCCCCCCCCCCTCCACACACCCCCCCCCCCCCCCCCCCCCGTTTTCATATGTACTGTTTACGAGACCAAAATCTGCGTTGTTCTTGAGTTTATTGGGATATTTCTAACGAGTGTGTGTGCGGGATAGATGGTTGGGGATTCGGTATGGCGAGGAACCACAGGCATAAGAGACATTAAGGGGTTTGCATCAGACAGCCGATATCGTGGGAATAGAGTACCTAATTCAAGGTAGTATGCTGAATAAATGTCTTGGTTGGACGATGGTATCAACTATCCCGAGGTGCCGTAGATTTAGGTGAGCCAGGGTTAGGGTTAGGGTTAACTCCTACCGTCCAAGGCCAAGCCTTACAAGAATAAAAATCATCCATACTACCAGCTACACAGAGTCTCGTCGATTTATATAGCGCTGAGCCGAATTCCGTGAATAAGAGGTCTTTTATTAGAAAAGGTTAAGAATCAGCTTTTCTTCAGGAGAACACCCGCTGAATAAACTCCTAACCTAGCGCGCTGTCGCATAGGTGCCCCTTTTTACGAACATCGGGCGTGTTCTATTTTGTCCACATCATTTACAGATCTAAATACTATATCAATAATAGTTTATCATAAATTAGAGCAGCGATGGATCACCCTTAAGGTACAATAGTACAATTAGGTCGTCTGCGGTACTATATTATGCTAACTCCGACTAACACCAGACGAGAGAGCCCGGACCTAATACCCCTTTTCATCCATCCATTCCCTTGTGGACGTTGGCTATCTACAAGTGGGTAATTAACATAACAGGATTCCCTATGGTTCGAGGCAATCCTCTGCCAATCCATGTTCACAACACAATGCAGCCTTTTATCCCCTCTCAGATGTTCTTAGGCTGGGCAAGACTGCACTCTCCTGTGGCCAGGGTTGGGTTTTTCCCGTATGGGCAATTGGATGCTGTGTTTCTTATGGAGTGTGCGTATGAATCGATGCCTTCTCCCTTCCTGTTCCCTGACTTTCTTTGCGAATCTCTTCATGGCTTTGAGATGTTTCCAATAAAGCTTCTTCGATTTTGACTTAACTTTGTAGGCCCCATTACCCCTCTTCGCCCGCTGTATTTTCTGAGACTGAGACTTTTTCTTACTCAGTGCCTTTGGCGACGATGCTTCGATCCTGATGGCACTATCGAAGCGCACTTTAGTTCGGAGGCATACTCTTTTAATCCATTTTCGAAACTTGAACTTATGGATTTGTTGAACAGGGTTAGTTGAAGACTCATTAGAGCCCTTGAAGTGTATCCCGGGTAACTGCTGACTTTCGAAATGAGTTGTTGCTATAGCAAGATGATCTCGTAGGGGATTCTTTTGCGATATAGATGCAGGCATAGTGTTGGATCTATTGTAATGGGTCTTCCAATGAACCTTGGTTGGGCGTGTGCCATGTGTTTCCGTGCTTTGACGCAGGCGATCTGCAGAGCCCGTATTGCTTGGTCTAAATGGAAATTCTTCTTCAGACGAACCAGTGTGAGTAGATGATTCTAGCTCGAGGAAGCTTCCATAAACAGCCGAGGTGCTTGAGACTTGACCATCTAGCAAATGTATTCCATCTCCCCGAGAAAAGGGTAAACCCTGGACTTCCTGCATGCGCATAATAGTGGAATCACTATCATGACAGGTGTCGGATGAGTTGTCCTGCTGCTCTTTTGGGGATCCAACTGTCATGGTGTCTGAAAGAGGCGGCTTGGTGGTATAATCTCTACTGGTTGTTCTCGTTTCTGTATCTGAGATTCCACCAACTGCAGCTAGTTCTTCCATGAGACATTGACCACCTCTATCAATAGGGGCTGAGATACCGTTTGTTGAGACAGTAGATCTTCTCGAGCTCTCCAGCGATGGATAGGTGCCGTAGTGAGATATTTCAGACATGAAGCTTTCAGACCAAATATTCAGCTGTGGCGAAACGCAATGTTCCGGCGGAGAGCGAATACCTTCTGATGGATATGATGATGAGGCGCTGCGTACACTAGTGATGGGGGTTGGTGACTTAATGGTTCCCAGCGTGTATGTCCTTGATGATCGGATTTTCGGACTGCACTCGTTCAATAGAATAGCTGAATGCGATTCTTTCAGTTCTTTATCTTGTTTACTAAAAAGTCCGGCAAGTCTGCCCCTATAGGCTGGATAGATAGGCGTATCAGAATGGTGAACCCCTGAATCATGTTTTTCCTCCTTAAGCTTAGAAGGTGATGGTATGTTTTCAATGCGATCTGAAAGGGGTAGTAACTCCCTTATATTGTTCCCGTCACTAGGCAATATGGAATTTAAACGGTTCTCGTCCTTGTCGAAGAGACTTGCGAAGGCTATGGAGAGATTTGCCCGTCGACGGGCGCCAGGATCACCGATGTGGATGGTTGGGAATTTTCCACGCTGGCTTGAGTCACTATGGTTGGATTTTTCGCGGTTGAAAGCCCTGCTGGGCAAAGACCACCTATGAAGAGACATAGAGGTATGAGGATTTAAATGTATTCTTCTAAAGTACCTAGCAATGCACGTTAAACGTATCGCGTTACTTCAACGAGGAATAAGCAATGCGTTGAGAATAGATGACTAGGTAGGTAGAGAAGTAGTTTGAAGAAAAGAAATTGCTAGTCATCTCTCATGAGGAACATATTGGCAAAGTTTACACAACGTACCTAAGTAAGTATGTGCCTGCCCTCATAATTCAATGAGTTTCAGGAAAGTACAATTATAGTCTTACCTACCTACCTATACATAAGGTGCCTAGTACATATATATTATGAAGGCGTACATACCTCTAAATATTCTGCCTAGAAGGATGTGACTATGTCCCATAAGACTTCCAAGTCATACCTGTAAATAAGGGGAAGTGATGTCCGAAATACCCAATCTTCACCTACCAGTATGAATTATTATGTTATAAAATATTCAAATTATGCAGAACCCCCAAAAAATCCCCTTGCTGTTGTGTGTTTAACGGTGTACTCAACATCTTCGCCTCCATGTCGTGAATGTTTACGGCGACTATGTGAGAATACTGGTGCGCGATGTGCTTGTCGCAATCTCACTCGACTTACTTAAAGATGCGACACGCTATTATACTCTGTCGTAGCTGCGTATAGCGAGGCATCCATATAGCTGGCACAGTTGTTCGAATAAAAAGGTGATAGAATGCTGGCAAAACGGTGCTATTGAAAATAGGTACTAGAAAAAGCTGAGGTAAGTCATGCTTGATTACAAATATAAACTTAAAGGGGTTTCATGATGTTTATTTGCATTTATACATCTACGGACACTATATGTGTTCCGAACTCCGTAGTATCATACTTATAAGTTATTAGATGAGACCTGATAGACAAAATATGATGCATTCTTGATTGTGTATTGGGCTATTATTGACGGCTAAGGTTACCTTTATATATGCACTCAAAGGCGGTGCCTAAGGTGATACCTAAAGTGGTTGCTGAAGGTATCCACAACTACCTACGGACATGAAATGCAGTTACGTCGTTTTAATAAAATGATGTCACGATATCGTACCATATCAATAGGCAGGTACGATGAGTCCTTCATACAAAATAAAGCACATGCAGCTCTAACTCTCATAAACCCTTCACTCAGGACACCCTCATTTAAATTTTATCATTTATCATCAACCGTGAAGTCATGTTGCAAATTTCATCTCGCCATACTGACAAGGGTCCTACCAGTTTACAGTTATGGGATGCTTCCGAAAATCTCAGCAATTAATAGCAACTTGCTATGCAAGACGGTTGAGCAGACTGTTCCATGGCGCATCTCGATTGACCCTGGTCCCGATCCGTTCCCGCGCATCCAAGATTGCTAGTCGATCATCATGGTTGCAGAAAAACCAGTTCCCACGTGGCTTTTTTAATTCGCCCAACCAACGGCAGAGGGGATCAGGTTCTAGTAAAAGACCCCCTGCAGTCGTGCCTGTGGCCACCTCAGCTATTCTAGGCGGCTTGCTTATATACTCGCTATACCCAGGCGATGAACTACGGCGATCCCATATTGCTTGTCAGACCAAGAAAGGTCTGAAGTGTACAAATGATGACCCGCGGCTTCAGGCCCAGGATACCGCCTGGTCGGCCTTTGCCAGTCGCTTTGAGCGTTTTTCTAACGTCACCGACATCGAATGGTCAACATTATCGGATCGCCTCGTCGACATGATCCTTCCTGATTGGTCCAGGGCTCTTCCTAATCAAATCCGCAAGCTCCAGTGTGAGCTTTCTGTGAAGGATGGATCGCTCGCTAATGAGATATGGCGGGAAGCCCACGACCCTTATATCCACCCGGAGATTCAATATTCTGCTCAGGTACGCGTCTCCGAGGAGCTCTGCGATGACGAAAAGGAATTCCTAGCTCGCCGGAAGAAAGTCACCACGGCGGCTTTAGCTAAGTATCTCGGCCTAGATGAGAAGGACGTCCATCCTGACGATGTTCCCACTATCGCCGTATGTGGCTCCGGTGGCGGACTGCGAGCCTTGGTGGCCGGGACTGGCTCGCTTCTTGCTACTCAAGAAGATGGATTGTTTGATTGCATCACATATACGGCAGGTGTCAGTGGTTCATGCTGGCTTCAATCTTTATACAATTCATCTGTCGCAAACCGCCAATTCGATCGAATCGTCGACCACCTAAAAGCTAGAATTGGTGTTCACTTTGCATATCCTCCAGCTGCATTCTCGTCGGTAACGTCTGCGCCAACTAGCAAGTTACTTCTTAGTAGTTTAGTTGAGAAGCTCAGAGGGGACCCTAAGGCGGATTTCGGACTCGTCGACGCCTACGGGATTCTCTTGGCTGCAAGGCTCCTAGTGCCCAGGGGCGAGCTCGGTGTTAATGACAAGGATTTTAAACTTTCTAGCCAGAGAGAATACATCAAATACGGAGAGAACCCGATGCCGATTTATACTGCCGTCCGCCATGAGATTCCCGATATAGCCGACAAACTATCAAAAACCAGCGGCACTAGTCCAGAACGCGCAAAGGAGATTGCAAAGAAGGAGGCATGGTTTCAATGGTTTGAGCTAACACCCTACGAATTTTTCTGTGAAGAGTTCAACGCTGGGATTCCGACCTGGGCGCTCGGCCGTCGATTCAACGACGGAGAAGACGTCCCTCCCCAGAGCGATGGCTTTCACCTGCCGGAGCTCCGTATGCCTATTATGATGGGTATCTTCGGCAGCGCCTTTTGCGCAACCCTTAGCCATTATTATCGAGAAATTCGACCACTTGTAAAAAGCCTTACTGGATTTGCCACAATCGACGAAATGATATATGGATATAATACAGATTTGGAAAAGGTTCATCCCATCGACCCAGCCCAAATACCCAACTTTACGTACAACATGGAAGGAAAACTACGATTCACGACACCCACTACGATATATAATAATGAGTACATCCAACTGATGGATGCTGGAATGTCAAATAATCTACCTATTTATCCTTTGCTTCGACCTGGCCGAGATATTGACGGTATGTGTAAAAGCATATGCTGAAACTTTCATGATATAATAGCTAACGTTATGGCAGTGAGTGAAATAATTTCTTATCTTACTCAGTTACTTAGGTACGGAGACAGAAATGTGTGGTTAAAATAGGGGTCGACCAACCTAGGGGGAACCCCTCTGACTCATCATCTCAACCCTTACTGTCGCTACAGGCAACCGGCAAATTTCCGGACAGCGACGTAAGGCTTATAAGGAATAATAAGTGACAAATTCTCAGCCGACCCCATTAAAAGGACGTAACCCTGGGTGACAAGAGGCTAGATAAAACTCCCACTGAATGTCCTTTAATGGTGGAATGGTGCATACCGTAATTTGACACCTTGGGCATTCGAAGAGGGTTTTTCGTAGGTTCCGAATTCGATTCGCAACTGAGCTTTTTTGGTTTTTCTTTTAATTTTATTTTTGTTAACACATTAAAATACTAACATCACATCTTGACATCAGATTATCGTGGCATTTGACGCTTCTGCCGATATCAAGACGGATAATTGGCTGTCTGTAGCAGACGGCTATGCTCGCCAACGCGGCGTTAAGGGGTGGCCAGTTGGTGTTGGGTGGCCCAAGGCAACAGATTCAGCCCAGAAAATCGAACAACAATTAGATTCGGCACAAGCAAAGTCAGCAGCCGACGCTGAGACGAAGGTACATCAAGCACAGCAAGACCAAGGAACCGACCAGGCTACAAACCACAGCAAACCGCCTAAGCCAACCACAGAACCAAGTACCAAAGCGAAACACGATATATCGCATCCCGAAGACTCTGACCTAGGATACTGCACAATCTGGGTCGGCTCGGCTGAGGAAAGATCATCAGAGCCGACTCCTACTTCCACAAAGGCAAGGGCGCTCACGGGCGACACGCTGACATGGCAGCTTAAGGAGCCCAGCGCCGGCCTCACCATCGTGTACCTGCCGTTTCTGGCGAACTCAAAGGTGGAGGGCGTGAACCCGGCCGAGTCCGACTACATGAGCACGTGGAACTTCGTGTACACGCCCGAGCAGGTCGATAAGGTGGTGGCGCTGGCCCGCGCCAACTACGCCGAGGGCAAGGACCAGGTCCGCCGTTGCGTGAGGGCCGTATACGAGCGCAAGAAGAAGATACGCGAGGATCACGAGGCGACGGTTAGGAAGGAGGTTTATCGACGGTTGGTTAGGCTAGGTATAGCGGACAAGCTGGGCGAGGGCGATCACTTTAGTTAGCATCGTGGCTGTCAAATTTCGAGGTTGGAAACAGACCGCGCTGGATACAACCCACTTGATATAAATTCTCCACTTCCACTTCCCCTTAATGAAGCTTAATGCTCCGTGTACACCAGATAGGCCACCGGTTAGACCACCGGTTAGATAAATTATCAATGGCACATAAGGACGATTTTAATAGATAAATCTAGAGACAATACCCTCGAACGTAAATCATGCAAGTAGATAGATATTTACACTCGGCTGAAGAGTGGTTACGGGTGGTGCTGTCCTTGTATGTTTTTCTACATGGGCCATCCAGCTTTTTGGACGTTTGAATATGGTACAATGATACACGTTGGTAGACTGGCCCCTGAATCCACCCTCATAACGTTAAGTCCCGCGACGGCCAAGACATCAATCATAATCATCTCTTTTTTTGAATGAATGCCCGCCTTTTTTCGGCCGTCTCCATTATCCAATGGTTTACTGGTACGCCTTGCTCCGCAGAGGAGAGGAGAATTCTCGTAGGATAAACCCCCCACGTTTTTAGAGCCCCGCCTAGATCTGGCGCCGATCACGATATTATCTCACCGATATCGACGTACGCCGGCTGCCAGTGGGCGGCATCCTCCACGAAAGTGTCGCTGGGTACACCGACCTCGCCGGGGCTGTACAGGTACCACGCCTTCAACGAGTTGATCGACGCCGCCGTCCTCGCGGCGTCGAGGCTGGGTCCGGTGCCTTCGCCAAGCTTGTCCCGGCCGCTGTAGATCCCCACCACGAAGACCGGCGTCCTGCTCAGCCGTCCCGTCTCGCTCAGCACTCGCGCCACGGGCGCGTCGAAATCTTCTCGGGCGCACAGCCGCGCCAGCTCTCTCGTGGGCAGCTTGAACTGGAACAGGTTCTCGAGGTCGAGCTTTCGGGACAGGACGTGCGACTGCACGAATATCTTGGCGGTCTCCCGCCCGCAGTACCGGTAGATGGCGCCGATGACGGCGCGCACGAAGTTCGCGTGCGCGTTCTGGGTCGGGTCCTGCACCACGACGTCCCTGGTATTTCGGTCGCTACTGACCTCGGGCCCCTCCGCATCTTCCGGCCCCTGCTCCGAGTCTTTCTTCGGCTCCTGGTCCTTCGACACCATGTCGCCGAAGGCGTCGTCGTATACCACTCGACTACTGAGACCTCGGCGCCACTTGTATTTCAGAAGCTCCTTGGACTCGGCGCGCACGTAGCCCCACTTGTTCATCATGACGGTCGGCTTGTCGCGCGAGAACTGCAGGACGCCGGGGTCGACCTCCTCGCCGGGCGCGGCGCAGGGCTCGACGCCCCAGGCGCGCGCGACCTGGTGCAGCGCCGGCACACCGGAGTAGCCCTTCATGGCGGCGAAGAGGATGGCCATGGGCAGGCGCGGATACCGCATGATGAGGAACTCCGAGGTGTGGTACTGGAGCAGGGCGGCGCCGATGAAGGCGAGGTTCGCATTGTTGTAGCGCGGGTGGGCGTCGGCCGAGGGGTCTATTAGGGTGCGGGCGAGAATCGGGAGGGGGATCTTGGAGGAGAGCGAGAGGCGCGCGTGCAGGGCCGCGAGCTTAGCCGAGTATTGGGCCCGTTCGGGTGGCGGCGACGGGAGCGGTAGTGGGCGTCCTTCTTCGAGCACTTTTGCGGATCCGTGGTCGTAGTATACCCCTTCAGGGGGGGGCTCAGAGGTTGTGGTCTGCCATCTCCTTTGGTTTTGGCAGCATAGCGGGGCTTGTAATCTAGATGTTCGGGTCGCTCGACATATTCTGGTGGAGGCGGATGCGGATGCGGGCGCCGGCCTAGCTGGGGTTGCAGAGAGCAATTGACTCGATAACCTGTCCAGCCGTATTCTCTTCATTTTCGATAAACCCAGATCACCTCGCCCCAACGCACTGGGGGGGTTGAGACACGACACGGTAGTGGGGGATTAGGTCAATTGCTGCAGTTGAGTCTTGTGTCTGTCTGGACCTTTCGAAAAAAGTTTCTGAGAATTGAAGCTACGCCAATGTGCAAGGACCCATTGATGGTGGCCGTGCACGTGCCACACTTTCGAGTGCCGCCGGATTAACCATTACCCTTGTTTAGTCCAATTACATCAGCGCTATTAAGTGTGTGCTAATCGATATGTTGTACCGTTGTACCACTAAATGTACATAATCTGTAGATCAACGTTCAACATTGACACTCCAAGCTACCTTGTCATCTCAATTCACTTCAATTGACTGCCTTTGAGACTTTGTTCATCACACATCCGGACAAGATGGTATATAACCTTTGTAATTCTACTTAAGATATATTGCTAACAATCAACAGGGTGGCGGTCCTCGAGTTTCGTAAGTCGAAGCAACCTCCTTCCGGCCTTTAAACCTCGACAGATGATGAATCTGACCTCCCACTAGCTACCCCAAGCATGTCTGGTCTCCGTCCGGCGGCTGGTACACGCAGCCGAGCAACTGGAAGCTGAACACTGCTGCATTTTTCGGCGTCATGATCACCTTAACAGCTGCCGTGTGGAAACTAAGCGCCGAGCGCGAATTCCGACATAAGATGCCTGAGGAGGGCCGATTCTTCCCCAGCCGATAGTACGTTCGATCATGTGGCTCGCCATTCTACGGGGAGCTTTGAGACTAACATATCTTGCAGCTGGAGCAAGCAAATAAGGGAACACGAGGCAGCAAAGAAGTCGGCGCGGGAGACGAAGACCGAAGAATCATAGGGCCGATGCCACCATCAGGTGTACTTATCTTTTTGAGATGGAAAATACAAGGCGTTGGGCCAAATTATGACGGCATATGCGCAATGGAATCTCATAATCGCAATCCGCGATTCCCGGTTGAGTGGTAGTATCTCCAGCCAGCATTGCCCGGAAGATCCGGACTGGAAGGTTTCAGCAACCTAGGAAGTCTCCTACATCCTATGCCGACCAACAGGGGTATATTCGCAGTTCAGGAATGATTACTATTCGGCAAGATCGAGTCGATGGATCCGCTATCCCTTTGGAGTAGATAGCTTTCCTCACAAATTACTCAGGCGTGTTTATCTACTCAACGCGATGTGTAGCTGCATAGGACATGTGTTACGATTGTGAAAACAATAAGTCCATGTGCTTCCGTTTCGGAAGATGACTACTTGATTCCAATTATACAAGACCAGGAGAAGTAGGCACAGGAGGCAGTTCAGGGGTAACAGGGGGTAGGTTTTCGACTGCTTCCCTAACCATAAACCAACTAAATCCAAATGATTGGGAAGTATCGACATGTTCTATTATATATGTGTAGCCTGCTCAAATAATCATCTACTTTGAGTCTCCTTAAGAGCTGGAGCGGAGATCTTATCCTTCGAACATATCAAGACTCGAGAACTTACCTAAACACTACATATCCCATTAGTGACATATATAGCTATGTCAAAGGGCTATGTACATGAACGACACGATGGTGTTAAAATCAGATAGACAGGGAAGTGGAACAGTACGTGATGATACAGTCTAGAGCTGACATTAATAAGCTGACATACGATAGGTAGGTAGTTTGATACCTAGTTAACTTAACTACCTCATGTTTCATTTAGTCTAGTTTACAAAAGTTCAAGTATCGAGAGTTTCCTTTTCAAAACAGCAACCTGTTTTCTATCACTTTTCCATTAGGCAGGTTAAGCCAGCGAGCAGATATAACTAAAATTTTCTCTTTAAAACAAGTAAACTTCAGATGATCCTTAGTATGTGTTTTACATACTAGTATAGTCACGTATCATCCCTAAGTCATGTGTTCGTTGTATGAAAAATGTCAAGTCACTGCCGATTCGGAAAGGTCTCAAAACTTCAAGTCGTTAGAAACTTCAACGAGGATTCTAGAACTTGATATCTCATAGTCCAAAAAGGTCCACAAATGACAAGAGAAGTATATAGATCTGCGTAACTACCGGAACTCGCGGGAACGATTGAAACATCATTATCCATGTAATTGTATTATAGAGATCTATTTCATATATCAAGGTTTGCCTTATTATCTCGATACTGTGAATAGTGCCTAAACGTAGTTTCATATGGCATATTCCCTCAGGGAAGCATGTTAGACTTGGCCAAAATCCCCATAGCTCAGTTATATATATGTACCAAGAAACCAATGAATAATCGAGTAATTCCCAATGGCATTTCCCGTGTTTCTTAAGCAAGCTCTTGTCTGCTAAGACGTATGGACTTCAAGTTTCCAAACTACTTGGGTATGTTAGTCGAGCTTCACGTAGCTACAGTTTAGGATCGACAAGACTAGTAGGTAGTGAAGGTAGGTAGGGATTAAGTCATTAAACCACTCTCAGGTTTAAAAATCTGCCGAAGCTTAAAATTTATATCTTATATGTGGTCTGTTATAGTAGAATCGTGAGACACTGATGTGGTGGCTTAGAAATCGATATCTGCTTCATCAACTATATAGAAACAGAGCAGGGTCATTAGCCGTTTCTAGAATCGAAACATGACAAGCAACTAACATGCGGATTGTTAACTATTCTATGCCATGAGAAGGGTTAAGAGAAGGAAACATAAAGAAACATCAGTAGGGTACAACTAGCAGAGATAATTAGTTAGAATAATAGTTTCCTTTGGCGCGTGTAAGCCAAGAGGCAAATAGTCTTATTGGATACTCTTAGGTGCCATTGTGTCCTTGCTTACTATCGTGTTGTAACCACATTGATAGATATTTCGGCATACGGTAGCTTAGATTCACATAGTCTATTCGCCTCATTAGGTAACTTCGGATGGTGTTATCTTTACCTAGTATTGGACTTATACTTTGAGTAACAATAGATAGCTAAGTAGGTATCATGTTAATGATGAGAGAAATATTAAGCTCTATTATATCTAACCGATGTCGATATAAACTTTGGTTGGAACGTTGGATTTACATAGCCCGTAAGATCTGTAACGCGGGGCAGATTGACCATTGAGGGGCTCATTTATGCTTGTTCCTTAGCTGAGACACACCTTTATCTTGAGTCTTCCGTGGATCATTTCTTTAGCGCCGCTGACGTGATTTGATACTGGTAAGCCTTGAATGTCAGCATTCAAGCACACATTGTTCACTAACGGTACATAGCTAAGGCATTGACTACTAGTATGACGAAGTTCGAAGGTTGATAGGACAAGAGGCAAATTAGAATGGTGAGTTGATGAAGTGACTTGGAAACATCCCGATCTTACTTCATGCATGCCGTCGAGATGCATAATGTTAATCAGTAGCCGCCCCGACGGTTGCATTGATGTACCATGAGATCCCCTAATAAATGGCACAATCGACCACCATTATTCTAGATGTTAAGGGCTCTTTCGCCCTATCACTGCGCTGAGTAGTCTTAGTACTGGATGATTTCATCTTGGCTGGATGTAGATTCTCAGGGGGGCAATGGCACAAATTGAGAAGAGATGTGTATGCCCTACCTCAATGTGGTAGTATCTGCAAAACGATGTAGGACAGATAATCTAATTCAACGAGGCCGTTGACGCGGCAGAACGCCTTCGGCAATGGCTTGCATAAGAGGATCCGGTAACACAACTCAAGTCCGCCATTATGCTAGACTTACAATATGTACCCAACGGCAAGGACAATAATCTCGGAGTATCTGTGTGATAAAATCTGTTGCTGCTGATTTTGTTTGCTTCTGAAATTGTGTTAGATTATCTCCCCCTTTTCCCGAGACCTTCCCGAGGTGAGGACGCGGGTTCGAAATATCTACCCGTCCTTCAGCTTACATACGGCGGTGAGCAAATAGCTAGGTATTGAAATATCAGGCAAATAATAAGAAGCAGGCTGTCAAACCGTGCGCCTCGTGTTTCTTCTGATTTCTGATCAATGTGGAAACCGGTGAAAATAAGGCCTGCTAGGGCTGATAGGTTGAAACAAACACAAAAAATAAAAAATAAAAATAAAACAACAAAAACCACCAAAGCTCAGGAGAAGCGGTGGGTCGAAAACACGACGCGTTAGGTCGCCCCTTTATCCAGACGAGTGAGTGAGTGAGGCCATCGTCATTTCGCAGCAGCGCCTCTCGACAGGGTCGGGGAAGCTATCTTCGAAGGCATGTACCTGGAAACTGACCGGGATCCCTTGAACGGCGGACTAGGTAAGCGAAGTAGCACGAAAATCATTAGAATCTGAAGCAACAGGCATGATGAAGACGCCTGGCCAATAAACGCAGCAGCGCGGAATATGAGACAGGCGAATTTCACAGAAGAAAAAAAGAAGTCGCTCTTATTCCCTGGCTCCTAGGGAAATAACGTGAGTTTCAGCTAATCTGATCGGCACTGCTGAATCAGAAACAGCGAGATGAGCCCCGATGTGTTCTGGGATTTCGCAAAATGTCTTCGTTCCTCGGGTTTTGGTGACTCGTACATAGCAAGCACACTGAAGATTTAAGGTAGTAAGTATGGCATCGTCATCCGTTGAGTAGACGTGAAGTATAAACCATCATCCGAACATGAGATTTGTCTTCGATAAAGTTTGAGGGTAAGTATATGTAATCGATGACTTTGAACTGTGATCGAAGAAAGTATCTAAAAAGGATATTAGGGCACCCGCCAGATGGAAATGGGATGAAGCTTATTTAATTAGTACTTGTCGGTGTTTGTCGTCGAAGTTACTATCATGCCGTGTACATGTCGGTTTGTCATTCAAGGTTTCTGCTTTGAGCAACGACCGGACGAATAATGTGAAGGTTTGTTCGAGTATATCTGCCATTGTTGCGATGACAGCCATCCCATCCTATCAATAAACGTATGTAGTTTACCTCCTCTTTCCTAGATAGGTAAGGCGATGCCATCTGACATAATGATGAAGCCAGGGAAGGTGTCGACTTCGAAAGGTAATCGATGAACCGTTGGAAAATTAGTGGTTTGCTTTTCCTTGAAGCTCTTGGCTGTGTTTTTACCTACACAGTAGTTGTTACGATTGGATAAGCAAATCCATGTCAGTTAATTTTAAGGTGCTTCTGGGACTTTGCCTATTTCGACCAAGATTATGTCTGAGAGCCCGTGGCTTGACAGGGACCCCAGCTCCAGTATGTTGTACATAGTACTATGTACGTATTCACTGCCGTCTGTGCGCATCAAATTTCATAAAATATCGTACAAAAGATCTCGAACATTGTGCCAATATATTGTTTCATATAATATACATAGGTATTAGAGCATTATTCGGTTTGTGAGGCGTCGTCTGCATTCGACAAGTGAAAGTATAAAGTGTGAAGAAATATAAGATCTCTGAATAAGCACGTGTAAACTGTAAATTCTGACGGGAGCCGTAGATACCTAATATCGGGATGAAAGCACGGTTACAGATACCTCAATTTGAAGCCCGTGGTTCGCAAACCCGTTCCTCTTGCCTGTTGTGGCCAGAAGCAAGTAAGTTTTTTGCTGTGGACCTCAATCTTGGTTACGGGAATTTCTCATTGGGTAAAGTCTAAGCCAAGACCCCATAGAGGGATAGACTATCGACTTGGAAACGTCTCCCGCCCATTAGTGTACCTGCTACATTAAGAGAAGGCAGGGTAAATAGTGGCACTAGTATAGTTAGTCCAGGTACACTAAGTATAAAGTACAACGTCAGATAGGAACAAGGTAGGGCAGGACCCGGCAGGTAGGGGTGCCAACTGTTACTTCTGCTGCTTGTTACGATCCTCCCCTTGATCGTTGATGAATTGTGCCTGCTAGCAACTACTACAGCCCAGTTTCCCAGGCCCAGTAGTTCGGTGCACAATCTGGCAGTCTCGGGCTGGATACTAGGTACGCGACTTTCTCTTTCTCAATCCCCCCGTCTTCTCTCTTTCTCTCGTCGGTCCTGTTGAAGTCGCATACCCAAACTTCAACCTCTTTCCCATCCCTCCGATCCTCGTCCTACTCGCCCGGATCTACGGTTTCACGACTTTACCGTCGTGGCCTAGTTTTCTTTTCTTGCTTTCATTGTGTTATTCTTCGAAATTTTTATTTGACATTCACGCATTCTTTTAGCCAAAAGAGCCAAAGGGGCCTTTGCCAGTAAATTCGCCTAGTGTCCAGCCACCTCGATATCCATCTAGTAGTAGATAGCATCCACAGTCGTATTCTATTCGACGTCGTGCATCTAAGACTGCAAGACCCGTGGCATGTCAAGCACAACCTGAAATCCTCCACCACGCGATTTCTGGTTTGGTTCCTTTCACTCAAGGTCTCACCTTCTCCAACTGTAGACACTCGTTCGCCATCGGAAACAACAACGCACCCGATCCTATCGGTACACTATTTACATCCCTAGCTACGGAAAAAAACTCGAAAGAAAATAATCATTCCCTCGTATTTCTCTTACAGAGTAATTGACCCCTCAAAGGATAATCCTTCACTTGATTTTTGGTTACGGTTACAACTATTACTTGCGACCAACCTTGCACATACAATTTACCTGCCTAGGAAAAAAAGAACCGGAAAAATAGACCACCTATCTGCCAGCATTTCAGTCATTCAGCTGCTTGTTAGCACCTAGCAATCACGAATACCAACATCAACCGAATCGAGTCAAGTAGCATGTGGTTTGAGCAATGATAGGATCCGAACGTCATGCCCTCTCAGCGCCAGTGATCACTACTTCCGATACGAATCCTAGGAGGAACAGCGATCGATCTCGAACATCGAAGTCCTTCGAACACGCCAAACGAGACGTCGCGATGAGTTCGTCTCGATCGGGGAGTGGTGGAAGAACGGCCGGCCGGTTAGGGTGGACGGTAAAATCAGCTCTCGTATCGATCCTCGCAGCAGCTCCTGGTTCGATGGCAGACAGCTGCATTCCGTTAACGGACTCAACGGCTTGTCCAGCTTTTCAGGCCTCCTCAGTGTCTACGAGTAGTTACTTAATAGGACTATTGTAAGTTCTTACACTCTTTCTCTTATCTCATCCTCGAGTTGCGATCTTGATATATTATTTAATTTGTCTCGGACTCTAACTTGCATATAGTCCTTTTCTTCAATACGTCTCAGACAGGGCTTCCTTCGATAAGCAACTAAGCCAATATGTTCAGACCGACTATGTTCAAAAACAGTAAGTGAATTGATATTAATGTGATTTTAAATTCAAGCTTACTCTGTATTTTAGGTACCAAACATTGTTGGGTTGCGGCAACATCGACCTCGTCAACACTACTGATTTATATGCGCGTTTCACCACCTCAGTAATCTGTAATGCTATTATTCAGAACTCCATCAAGCCCTGTAGTCTGTCCGACCAGGCATCGCGGCCCCTATGTGCCGACTCTTGCGCTCATTATGCCGAGAGTGAAGCATATCTCGCGGCTGACACTAGCCTCTGTCCCAGCTCCAGCACTGGCCGTCAAGATCAGATAAGGGCTGACTTCGTTAACTGTGCTTTGCCGGCAGACTCGTTATCTAGTAGCAGTTGCATACAAGGCATTACTAACGAGCCAGATAACTGTGGATATGGCGGCAGCACCATTGGATTGTGCTCCTACTGCGCATCAGGCGGTATTAACTCGACTGACACCTGCTGCTACAACTCGAATATTGAGTCGCAATGCGCTGACGTCGTCTTGCCCTCAATTACAACAACCATGACTTTCAGCACACCCACCGCAAGTGCCACTTCCACTGCGAGCAGCACAGCAACGCCCGTTGCGGGAGGTTCCTCCGGCAACAAAGGTCTTTCTGGCGGTGCCATAGCTGGAGTTGTTATTGGCTCTGTGGCTGGCTTGGCTCTCTTAGCCTTCCTCATACTTATGTGCATCAGACTAGCACGACGAAGACGCGGTAGTCAGAAGGGAAGCATTTTTAACCAACCATCACCCTCTAGGAAAGGGCCGCAGACAGGTCAGATTCCCGCACCCGCAGTAGCCCCTCAAGGGTATGAAATCCTCCCCGGAGGAAGAATAGCTCGCATGTCGGCATTAGAAGGCCATACGGGAGAGTCTCCTTCAAGACATGGAGATTCTAGACTCGGGGCTTCAACAGGTGCAGCCGCAGCCGGTGCAGCCGCTGGGTATATGGCGGGAAGGCGAAGAGGAGGAGGAGGCGATCACTCTTCTTCTGACTCGTTTGGGGAGAGTCCAGCGTCGGAACCACGCGCGGCTATATTACGACCACCTCCCATGAACATCCGTAGGAACGGTTCGTTATCCAGCAGTTCAGTGCTCGCGGGTGAGGACCCTCAATCTCCCGGTAGTGCAGGGGGAATGTCGTCGCCTCCTGGTGTCAACAGTCAACAATCGGAGCAATTACCATTCTTCAAGGACTATTACTCGCAGGACGACATCCACCCTGGCGAGCGCGTCGCGGTCCTTTGGGCGTACCAACCGCGCGCAGCCGACGAGTTCGCCTTGGAACGCGGTGATATGTTGAAGGTGGTGGGCATCTGGGATGATGGATGGGCGACCGGTGTCATGTTAGACGAAAGAGCAGACGAATGGGAAGCGCGAAGACAGGCACAGAGAGATAGTGGAGTTTCACATACCTCGGGCCGGTTACGAGACACATCGCCTCCAGTCAGCGGAGAGATCAAGGCTTTCCCGTTGGTCTGCGTCTGCCTACCCGAACATTGGAGGAAGACAATCGAAGGCGATGGATCTACGGAGACCGGGTCCAGTGCTCAGCACGGCAGCCTGCCTACTTGAGCCTGATAACGAGACCTCTCACGCTGTTCATTTATATCTGATGGGTTGACGAAGACATTTGTGTTTGCATGGCACCGGCGTTAAGGGACTTGTACCTTCCAACCTAACCCTCGGTCCGACCGCAGCACGATATCGATTCGCCAATTCATTATCAGGTATATTTTTGGTCCATACCTGACCAACTTCCACGTCCATCGTCCTCGATTTATCTCCCGCCTTTTCACCTTCGCCTTGCACATAGACACGACGACTCGCATTGCTGCGATTGACACGCTTAATGCCTTAAATTCAACAGTACCTATTTAATTCTATTCGGATGACACATCGCCTCGGATCACGACTTGAGCCGCAGGACGCCTGGTGTTGGTGGTGCTTACCAGCTGGTCCTCGGGATTTTTGACATGAAGAGACGCGATCATACTTAATATAACGACTACATGCAGTTGCGCCCTCCCCTTTCTCTTCGATTGTTGATTCTATATACCCGGTGTGTTAGCAGAGGTGTTTGGAGCGGGTTGCCGTCGGGGAGGGCCGCTGTTATGTACTTCGTTTCTTTGAAGGAGAGGCGGGTGAAGACGGGGACGTAACTGGAAAAATGCACATGACACTACCTACATGCCTAACAGACGAGCAAGGGACAATGCGGTTGAAGATTTCAATATATCTTCGTTGGTGCCGTCAGGAGAGCTTTAGGTTAGATATATGTCATAGGGATGTTTATAGGGATCCTCCTAACTACCTAGGGATGGAGACCTGTCATCTCAATTATCAATTAGCTTAAGGTTTCGCACAAAAAAAGTATTAGTAACATAGCTATCTTTGACCGAGTGCAGTGAGTTGAGAGAATATGGGATGTCTTTGATATGACTTGGTTTATGTACATGTAGGTACCGAGTTGATGGAGTAAAG
The DNA here is from genome assembly GCA_022836615.1 of Annulohypoxylon bovei var. microspora. Lineage (NCBI taxonomy): Eukaryota > Fungi > Ascomycota > Sordariomycetes > Xylariales > Hypoxylaceae > Annulohypoxylon > Annulohypoxylon bovei. The sequence continues at coordinate 21,889 of MU405342.1, forward strand.
TACTATTGATTCCCCATATCTTTATGATGTAACAAGAGCAACTATAACAAAGGTGGTTTATATAGAACATTTATCTACATATAATCGAATAGCTTCTATATAAAATATTATTAAACTATCGATAGGGGATATAGTAAGAAAGAATACATACATGTATGTAGGTTGGATAAATATAGTACAATATGGATGTACTCACCAGACTCACTACCATTATTTAAACCCTGGAAGATTCCTTATTGGTGATGCGCTAAGTTCTGACCCCACCCTAGCTTCTATTCATCCAGGCACATGCAACCCACTAAATTACTGTAAGCTCTTCTATTCATCCATCTCCGTCATCAAGATCACATAGCCTCGCTTGCGGCCTCGTGAGCAGTTGGCGTGATTATTACCATTCACCAATCACCAATCACCAATAGATAAATAATGCGCTCTGTTGTATGCTTTCGAAGATAGAGAAGATAATTATATCAGTTGTCAGAACTTGTGGAGAGTATTGAAGATGATCAATTCGTTTTGCCTTACATATTTGGCTAGGTAGCACCATCGCATGTTTGCAAGATGGGTAACAGCTACTCCCTCACCACGCCGTACGCCGGCTCTGCTGGCATCGACATACCAGAACTAGCCGACCTAGTCCACGAGAGGTCGATCGGAAGCGCCCGGTTTATGAAAAGCATACGCGCCCGTCACCACGATGGAGTAGTTCTGGCAAAGGTTACCGTGAAGCCCTATACCCCACTATCACTACGTGAACATGGAGAGAAGATCCTACGTAAGTGACTATCATCCCTTCCTAGCCTATAACTTTCACTAACCAGATCGAAGAGGAGAGAGATAAACTGAGAGACGTCCCTAACGCCTTGGGCTTCGAGCGCGCCTTTGAAACCGAGGGGAACGCTTACCTTGTGCGACAATACATATACAGCTCCCTCTACGACCGTATGTCGACTCGACCGTTCCTCGAAGATATAGAGAAGAAGTGGTTAGCATTCCAGTTGTTGTGTGCACTACGAGATTGCCACTCTCGGGATATATATCATGGCGACATCAAGACAGAGAATATCATGGTGACGTCTTGGAACTGGCTTTATCTCACCGACTTTACCGGCTCCTTCAAGCCTACCAAGTTACCCGATGATAACCCTATGTTTTACTCCTACTTCTTTGACCTTTCGGGCCGACGTACATGTTACATCGCACCAGAGAGGTTCGTCGAACATATAGAGAATCCGCAGACGCAACTTCAGGGGCATAAGCTCACGTGGTCGATGGATATTTTCAGTGCCGGTTGCGTCATTGCCGAACTTTTCTTGGAGACACCTATCTTCAGCCTTAGCCAGATGTTTAAGTACCGTCGTGGCGAGTATGACCCCGTGATCTCGCATCTTAGTAGGATACCAGATCAGGGTCTAAGAGAGATGCTATCGAGCATGATTCAACTTGACCCTGAGAAACGGTACTCGGCAGAGCAATATTTGGACTTTTACAAAGCGAAAGTTTTTCCAGAGTACTTCTACAGTTTCCTCCATCAGTACATGGAACTCATCACCGATTCAAGTTCTGGCAGGACCCCGATTTCAGGGTCTATGAAGAACTTAGGCGAGGCTGATGAGCGGATAGACCGAGTTTTCTACGATTTTGACAAGATATCGTATTTCTTGGGTTATCACGATGGCAAGGAACCATCACAGCTCACTCACTTCACTCCTCGACTCGGTCTGGGTCTTTTTCCTATACGACTAAATATACCTAATAATGAACACTTTACTTCTGCGGGAAAGCAGCCTCCTACGGATGACGGAACCCTAATCTTCCTCACACTTGTCGCTGCGTCTCTAAGAAGTACTGCCCGAGCAGCATCTAAAATCAGGGCCTGTGATATACTGTTAGCTTTCTCAGAGAGATTGTCCGACGAGGCGAAACTAGACCGAGTTTTGCCATTTCTAATGACGTTACTAAACGACGATGTCGATCTAGTTGCCATCGCAGCTCTTAGATCTGTCACTCAGCTTTTGGCTCTTGTATCGGTGGTCACCCCGGTTAATGCCCACGTTTTCCCCGAATACATTATGCCCAGGATGCAAGTTTTCTTGTCGGGGGCTTCTAGACAACCTATCATGGGAAAAGAGCGTAGAGAGCCAAGTGCTCTGGTTCGAGCCACGTACGCATCTTGTCTAGGTAGCCTTGCGACAACTGCTTCAAAATTTCTAGAGTTGACGGCTATTCTAAGAGCAGAAGGGGCTATCAGCACGGCAGATCCGGAGGTAGAGGCCGGAAGTGATCCTGATGCCGCATTTGACGGCTTATTCGATAACGCGCAAAGCGAACTCGTCGACCTGTTCGAAACACACGCTAAAGCTCTAGTCGAAGACTCGGACGCCTCTGTTCGACGGGCTTTTCTCAGCTCTGTCCCGGAACTTTGCATGTTTTTTGGTAGCGCAGAATCCAATGACATTATTCTAACTCACCTGAATACATATCTTAACGATCGAGACTGGATGTTAAAATGCGCTTTCTTTGATACCATTGTCGGCATTGCTGCTTTCCTAGGCAGCACAAGTCTAGAAGAATTCAGCTTACCCCTGATGGTACAGGCTGTGACCGACCCAGAAGAGCATGTCGTCCAAGCCGCGCTGCACTCTTTAGCGGAGCTACAAAGTTTAGGCCTCCTATCAAAGGCAAAGACTTGGGAACTAATCGATGTGGTTGGCCGTTTCACTATACATCCAAACCTATGGATTCGCGAATCTGCAGCGGAGTACATATCCAGTGCTGCAAAGCTGCTATCTCCCGCAGATATAAGATGTATTGTCTTGCCTCTTGTCAAGCCATTCCTAAAACCAGCTATCATCCCCGACTTTTCCGAACTCGCCTTATTAGACGCGTTGAAGAAGCCTCTTTCGAGGACTGTTTTCGATTTGGCTTTATCCTGGGCGCAGAAGACTGATAGAGGGCTATTTTGGAAAGCGGTTAGACAACAGAAGCAGTCGAACTTCACGATTGCGTCTACGGCGTTAGCAATCCGTTCGTCTCGGGAGGTGCAACCTCAGACCCTCAACAAGGTGCCACGAAACGATGAAGATGAACAATGGCTTGGCCGACTACGAAACATGGGGATGACATCTGAAGACGAATTCAAGTTGCTTGTTCTTAGGGAGTTCATTTGGCGCTTGAGCCAGATGAGAAATCGTGACCTGATAACGCAGGATAACATCGCTACGTCCTTGAATAACATCATCGCTCTGAGGGGTCTCAATGTCAAATTGCAAACGATTATGTTTGACGAGACCACTGCCGAAGAAGAACCAATGTGGCAAGAGCAGCTCGCTTCGGATTCAGATAAAGGCCCATATACCATTGCCGACGCGCTAATGGATGCGTCGATGACAATAGACGAACCTGTGGGAAAGAGGCGACGTGCTGCCATGAATAACCATCGCTCGCGTCTAAGCAGTCGAGGAGGGGCGATCTCGCCAAGGACGAAGGATAATAGAGCCTTGTCGCCGGCGCAGACTCTGTCGTCTTCGCCAGTTGACGGTACAGGTTTCGACGAGTCGCGCCGAGCTTCATCCACGACACGTGCACGGGTTTCTATTGACGATAATGCATCTGTTTCAGACACCCCGTATTCCACTAGGAGGGCTATTCGGCATCAGTCAAGTGCGCTAGATCTCTTGAATAGGAAAGACAGTGGTAGGTCCATCGCCGAGACAGGAACAACTGAGGCAAACGTATTCGGTCAAGTCGAGGGCCCCTTTGCACAGAATCCACCGCCCCAAATTACAATTCCTGATATCGTTACGGAGGATGGGAAGCCTGGCGGCCGACCACGTGGTGCACATACATACGAGGGCAACGATCCTAGCATCCTAAGAATGCTCGACAACATGTATGTTGACAATTACCCTCACGATATAGCCCTATTCGGACCACTCGTCCAGCCGATTACGCGGAGAAAGGCTAGCAAAGCGGCCGGGCAAACGGGTGAAGAAGCGTGGAAGCCGAATGGTAGTCTAGTTGCTACATTCGCCGAACATACGGGAGCGATCAATCGCGTTTTACCATCGCCAGACCATCTGTTTTTCATAACAGGCAGTGATGACGGGAGCGTCAAGGTCTGGGACTCGTCACGGCTCGAACGTAATGTCACCCATCGTTCACGCCAGACCTACAAGCACGAGGCAGGCGCGAAAGTTACCGCTCTCTGTTTTGTGGAGAATACGCATACCTTCATCAGCTGTGCTATTGACGGTAGCGTGAATGCCATCAAAGTTGATACTGCGACGACGAGCGGAGCAACTAAGTATATCCGTTTGCGGACAGTCCGCGAGTATCAACTTCCGCCTGATGAGTACGCTGTGTGGTGCGAGCACTTTAAGCAAGAGCTCAACTCTGTGCTCGTTTTGGCGACCAACCGGTCTCGAGTTGTAGGTATTGACCTACGTACGAGGACACTCCTCTACTCTCTAGAAAATCCAGTCCATCACGGAACCCCGACATGTTTTTGTGTTGATCGAAAGCGTAACTGGCTTCTCCTCGGCACATCACACGGAGTTTTAAACTTGTGGGATCTACGATTTAAGATGCGACTGAAGAGTTGGGGCTTACCTGGCAAATCGGCCATCTACCGTCTTAGCCTTCACCCGACTAAGGGTCGCGGGAAGTGGGTATGCGTAGCAGGTGGTACCGGACTTGGAGAAGTCACCGTGTGGGATCTGGAGAAGACGCAATGTAGAGAGATCTACCGCGTGGGTGGGTCTAAGGAGGGGCCTAAGGAATATAAAGCATGGGACGTCGACGAGGATAAACCAGAGGGTATGCTTGGCCGCTTTGCGACGAATATCGAACCTGCAGCTAGCGGCAGTGGGGATCGTGGCGTGCGAGCTATGGTCGTCGGCTCGGGTGCTATGGAAGAACAGCGCGACGTGCGGTACGGATACATCTTGACGGGCGGTTCGGACAAGAAACTGCGCTTCTGGGACCTGTTCCGCATCGAGAATTCGTGCGTGTTCAGCGGACTCCAGGGCGAGGACGTTAGGCCCGTCTTTTCTACAGTCAACACACCGAACCAGCCCGGCCTAACCCTCAACGTCGAGAGATTATCCAAGGGAGGCACTGCCGCAGGCTCGGATCAGAAGAACGCTAAGGGCGGTAAGGCTACGAGCGGCAGAGAAAAGCCCCCTCGACATACGGTCATCTCAGCGGAGCAGGGGCAGCTCCTGAGAAGCCATCTAGACTCGATCCTAGACGTGGCGGTGCTGGAGATGCCGTATACGATGACGGTCAGCGTGGACCGGTCGGGCGTCATTTTTGTGTTCCAGTAGGGATAAAATAAGTATTAGACGATAGAGAGAATGACGGACATTGCACGGGTCACGGCGTTTTTTCTTTCTTTGGTCGGGTGTTAGTAACAGGATACCATAGCTAGGACGGGGCGTTGTTAAGGGTTAGAAGGTCGTTCTTGGGTTGTGTGACGCTGTTGAGTGTAGTATCGTTATGTAGACGTTGTAGTTAAAAATCTTGTACACTCAGGTTCTAAGATTGTTGAGGCTGCTTGCAGGTGCTAAGATATGTGCTAAATTTCTAAACAGGTAGGTACCTACCTCCTAGTATACGATGATGTTCTATTGACCAATGATTTAAGGGGTCAGGGTTAGGGTTATGTTAGCCACGGTAGCTGCATGTACCTCGCAAGCTTTGCTACAGCAGGCACACCACTAATAATCGAGAAGAATTGCGGGGACGCAGAAGCAAACACACGCAATGACGTTGACGGCCGCATAGAAATACTACACAACACTACGCACCTACCTACTTACCCGCATAGCATATAAGTCTGGAGCTCTCAGAGGTGTGCAACCTGTAGGAACGGACGACAGATGACGGACGGCACAGGAAGCGAGCCGCAGAAAATGCCGCCTCAGAAATCTCTGCACGCCTTCCTAGCGACGGCGCGCGCCGCGCTCACGGCCCCGCGCTCGGCGCCGCTGCACTTCGTCGTCGGGAACGAGGCCGCCGGTACGCACCTCCTGCCCTTACATACCTAGGCAGGCATCGGTATCCCACATCCTGAAATACGGATACGGAAATGCCAAATGCCAAATGCTAGAGCGCGTGCGGCGATGCTGATGCGAGAACCGCAGACCTCGACTCCCTGTGCTCCGCCCTCTTCCTCGCGTACTTCCGCAGCCACACCCTGCCGCACGTCCCGCCGTACATCCCGCTATGCCACATCCCCCGCGCCGACCTCGCGCTGCGCCCCGAGTTCGCCGCCGTGCTGCGCCGCGCCGGGGTCACGCCCGACGACGTCCTGTCGCTGAGCGAGCTGGAGGCGGCGGAAAAAGGCGGGGAGGGCCTAAGGCCCGCGGACGCGCGCTGGCTGCTCGTCGACCACAACGTGCTGACGGGCCGGCTGGGCCGCGTTTATGGCGCTGGGGTGGTGGGGTGTGTGGATCATCACGAGGACGAGGGCGTGGTGCCCCGCGGTGCGGAGACGAGGGTTGTGGAGAAGGCGGGGAGCTGCATGAGCTTGGTTGTTGAGGAGTGTCGCGAGACGTGGGAGGGGCTGGCGAGGGAGGAGGGGGAGGAGGGGGAGAAGGAAAGGGCGAGCATTAATGAGCAGCTGGCGTATCTGGCACTCGCGCCCATCCTGGTCGATACGGCGAATCTGGCGAATAGGGATAAGACGACGCCGCATGACGTGCGCGCGGTCGAGATCGCCGAGGGGTATATCCCGTCCGCCTCTCCCTCATCCACCGCCACCGCTACCCCCACCGGCACGTACGACCGCGCAGCCTTCTTCGCCGCGCTATCCGCCCTCAAGGAGGACATCTCCTCCATGTCGGTCCGCGACGTCCTGCGCAAGGACTACAAGGAGTGGGCCGAGGCCGGCGCGAAGCTCGGCACCGCGTCCGTGCCGCAGTCCTTCGCGTTCCTGATCGGCCGGGCCGGCGGCGAGGAAGCGCTCGTGCGGGAGCTCGAGACCTGGGCTAAGGGAATGGGGCTCGATGTTGCGGCCGTGCTGACGACGTCGAGGGACGACGGTGGTGCGTTTGCGAGGGAGCTGCTCGTGTGGGCTGGGGGCGAGCCGCGGGGCGTGCGCGCGGCGGAGGGGTTTGTGGGGCTGGCGCGCGAGAGGCTGGGGTTGGGGGCGTGGCGGGCCGGGACGCTGGATCGGGATGCTGGGGATGGGGATGGGAGTTGGATGCGGTGCTGGGTGCAGGGCAGGGTGGAATACAGTCGCAAGCAGATCGCGCCTATGTTGAGGGATGCGTTGAAAGAGGCGTGAATGTTTTTTTTAAAAAAGAAAATTGGTTGTTGAGCGGGTATGCATGTATCACAATATACATAGAATTCATTCATCTCTCATAAATCTTCAGCGACCAGCTATCTACCTAGTCACCCTAACCCATAATCGACAACACCCCAACTCCCTCGCTCCCTTTTCTTTCTTCCTTCCTTTCCTTTCCTTTCCCTACATAGCAGCAACGATAGCGTCGAGCCACTTCGCGAGCCGGTACCCCTGCTTCGCGATCTGCAGGCCGACGACGGGCTGCGCGGCGGTGGTGTAGTCCCCGCTGAGGTCCTGGTTCTCGACGGCGCTGACGCCGCCCTTGAGCACCGTCGAGCACACGTACGCGTTGCTCTCCGTTGCCCACTTCAGCGCCGTCGCCGTCTGCGTCGTCGACGAGGCTACGCTGAGACCGCTGACCCAGCCCGCGGCTGCGGACTTGTAGTCGCCCGAGTCGATCTCTGTGGGTTTGTTAGGGATGGGGTTATGTTTGAGATAAGGAGAGGGGGGGAAGGGGAAAATACCCTTGATCAGAGTCGTGGCCCACGACTTCGCGGTGGTCAGAGAGGACCCGCCGGAGATGGACTCTGGGATCTGGCTGTCCCAGATGGCGTGCAGGTTCGTGTCGTCGCCGTCGTACGAGACGTCGATGTCGTTGCCGCCCACTTCGAGGGCCTCGCAGTGCAGCGGCTGGCCGATGTCGCCGGCGAACTGTCCTTTTGCATTAGTACTCTCCGTTTCGGTGCTTATCTGACGTCCCCTTTTGAGGTATGTATAATGCTTACATGGATGATCATCTGGGATTTGTTAGTACCTCGCACCTATATTTCAACAGGTGTAGAAAACTTACCTTGGCAGCGATCTGCAGGTTGGCGTTGGTGGCGGTCTGGGCCAGGAGGATGGAGGTGTAGTTCTGGAGCGCGCGCACGACGCAGCCCTCGGTGCCGCAGTCCCGGTCCATGCTGACGCCGCAGGTCGATGGCGGGTTGTCGTTGGCGTCGATGTAGTGGTACGGCGCCGAGAACTTGCCGGCGGTCGTGTACCGGTAGCTGTCGGCCCAGGCGGCGACGCTGGCCAGGTAGTTGGCGGAGGTGTCGCCGAGCAGGCCCTGGAAGTACGACTTCGTCGCCGAGCTGACGTAGTTGCTGGCGATGTAGGCGACGGTCTCGTGGCCCATCGCCCCCCAGGCCATGGCGCCGGGGAGCGCGGCCGCCGTGGACAGGGCTAGGGTGGTGAAGCGGACCATCTTGACGGTTACTATCTATTTACTACCTATTTACCGAGCAGGTACAGATTATCGACCTTGGTTGATGGTCACTGGAAACCGGGACAGAGGGGAGCGGTGACTGCAAGAGGGAATATATCGGTACGCCAAGAGATGAGGCGGACACACGTTATATATCTACCTGCAAAGCTTCACCCGCTTACATACTTGCACAACCAGGGTATCGAGGAACAGGTATGGATATTCGGCAGTCTAGTTCGTCCAGGTCCTTTATGAGCAAGCCCATTGGCCCCGTAGGCGCATTCCGAACCCCCTAATCCACGCAAGATGCCGGGGATGGAGTATGGATCCAGCGCCGGGAAGCCAATCTAGATAGCGTCGAGCATGTGAGTTTATAGAAGGTGCTTCTTCGATCACCGCTCAGCTGCGCCTTGGGGAGATTCGAGGTAGCATTCGAACACTGGCGGCCGGGATCATTCGCCGGGGTGAGGTCGGCCGGACGCTGCATGCCTTATCTTGGAGCTTGTCCAATCAAGCAAGGCACGTTGGTCGCGAGCAGGCTCTACTCGAGATGAGACTTGCGCTGGGGGTTGTCTTCGGGACGGTGGTTGGCTTGAGTTAAACAGCTTGCCTTTTCGGTCTAGACCCGCTGTCGACTACCTGCCTTGATTGGACTTCGGTGTAAGTGCAAATCGGGCAAATCCGCCCTGTTGATCTTTGGGATGAATCGCTGTTGATTTTACAAGGTGCGACTCTAAAAAACGCCTCGGCAGTCATATCTTGGCATAGGTTTTGGATTGTTGATAATTACCTGCTCTATCCCATCCAATTGTAATACCTTAGTAGGTAACGCAGGTAACATGACCGCGATCGTTTTACATTGTCTGACTTACTCCGTACATGGTAGATAAAATGAAGTAACACATACCTAAGTCAGTATACCATTCGGTCTGAATTGATGTGTCTACTCTTGCCCACATGCTCAAATAAGACGGAGATATAACAGAGACGGGCTATCGCCGGAAAGGGAAGGTCTCAAGGTTCACGAGAACGGATCGAATAAATCGAAGAGGGGAAACCAAGCCTATCGCCTCGTGCTAAAGCTGAGGGGATCGAGAGGTTTAGAAAATGTGTTCGACTAATCTACATTGACTATGCGTCGTGTCTTATACAGAATTTTACAAGTAGATTGCCAAAGGTACCCCAGCAAGGCGAGTCAGATAGACATGGTGTCTAAATCGATGTGGAGAGTTCGCATGTGTTGTCGCCGATGGATTTAGGTTTCTATAAGTCTAAGAATTTGGAGGATTTTGACGAACTCGCGTTTGGATTGCGTCGCGCGCGCTGCGATATCTTCGGCGTAGCTATCTGCGACACGAATGCAATCTACGAGAGCCTTCGCCACCGCCTTGTTAGGTAGCACAGGCGGATCTTCCGCGAGCATCCCCTGGAAAGTCCGCCTTACTATCTGAGCGCAAATCGACCGCGAGCCAGAAGGTGCCGCCAGCTGATATATATGTGTATATATAGCTGCCGACCGCGGGCGTAAGTATTTGGGAGGCATGTGCCAGACGTTCCAAAATGCTTGCCAGCGGTGTACTCGGTGATGCGCAGTCATGAGTCTCATGAGCAACGGCTCCTCCATACAGGGCAAATTTAGGTGTGGCAAGTTATCTTCTAGTTGTTGTATAAGTTTCAAGTAACCATTCCATCCATATTTCTCGAAATGTCGACATACTGTTTCGACGATGGTGACAATTATGTCATTAGCAATGACTGGCTCTCCACGTTGCTGCATCGTCCGCAGAAGTTGTTGGGCGAGTTTATGTTGATTCTCGATTCCGCTGGCTGAACTGTATATACAAGCCAGAAGCTGAAGGTACTGTTCTCGCGTGGCCTCAATACCATAGATATTTAGTTCGTCAAGGAGACCCTGTGCGTTAAGAAATTCGACGGGATTTTGTTTGCTAGACTCGCATGCTCTAGCTTGAACAGCGAGACGAAACCCCCATGTTTGGTGTGGATGGAGAGATTGGCATGCGAGTTTAGATAATCGGTTAAAGGGAGTTGTGGTTACGCTCTCTTCTGACATTCCGAGAGCCTGTCTCCGTTCTTCGCTAGACATCTCACCAAGCCGGACTTGTAGTAAGTCTAAAATGCGAGATTTCTGGCGAGCATCAACTTTTAGAACTTGCTCAAGACTCTCTCTTGAATCAATAGTAAATAGAGCCTCGGTTTTAGCTGCATCATCGACCATCGTTTTTTGTGTTGAATAAGTCCGCCTCTGTTCGAAGGGCTTCTTTCTTGAAGTATCGTAGAATTGCTCGCCCCTGGTTATTGCAGATGGGGGTGTATTAGATAGGATGGCCCTTTCTAAGGGATGTAGATCTTCTACACTTTCCATCTCTGACTTCGAGGAATCATCAACCGGCTCGTCCATAGCTTTTCCCCACAAGTGTTCGAGGCCCATCTCAGCTCTTCGAGACTCGGTCATTATTTGAACGACAATTGTATGCCCGGTTTGGGAAATACCAAAACCGGCCACACGTCCATCTTCCGCAATTACGGCAGACTCGTCATTGCTACGGCCGATAGTGCCGAGATTGACACATATCCAGCCGGTCTTGATGCCGTCATCTGCACCTTCAGGAGCTCCTCCTATGAGCTTGGCCCGCTTAGCTATCCGGCGCAATTTAGTCTTGCGCTCGTTTGGGCCGAGTAGGCCATCAGCAAGGGCATAGATTCGATGTTTGGCTCGTAGCCACCGCAGCAGGCGTCCGGCAGATACATTGAGATGGCGCTCACTCCGCGCTGTACCGAACAGCATGAAAAGATTCGGGCCTAGAGCTGCCGGGGGATCAAGTTCTCTCAGGTCCAAGAGCGAGAGTTCATGGAGTCCCAAATCCTCGGATATGTACTCTAGCAATGGACCGATGACCTCCGGAGAATCGGTGGGGATCTCAGGTAGTGGTGGTGGCTCAATAGAAGCCACATGCCTCGGAGGTTCGACTTGAAGATACCAAGGGATGTTAGTTAAACCTGAGCCTTTCGTGGCATCGTCCTCTTCGGGGTCTTCTTCAACCGGCTCTGCGTCATCCAAAGGCTCACTCTGGGCTTGCCGAGACGAAAAGGGTCGAATTGGAGCTGCAGGAATTAACCATGGCCGGGATTGAATGGGACCGGCTCGCACGCTGGACAATGCATTCGCGGGGCTAGCAAATAGCTTCAATATACCTAAACGGCAGTGAGAGCAACCCACTGAGGTTATAGCACGTCGAGATGCCATCCGGCCTGCTTAATGATGTGGAGATATCTGAATATCCTCAATCATCGATGATATTAGATATATGTATATGAGATATATGAGATCATTTTTATGTATATGGATGCGAAGTTATTTAAGACTGGGTCTGGGTTTACATAATACTACACAACTTAAATTCCGCATCAAAACCTTTTGTATACGGAATAATCGATAAATCCGTAAGATGCCTAGTGTTCATTGGGCCTAGCTTCAACGAAGACGGTAGGGCGGGTATATATAGCGGGGCTGTTTTGATACAGGGCCAATCATAAGCTCTTATAAGCTCTTAAATTGGGGTCTACGAAGTATCCAGCCTATCTAATCTAAAAAAACCTTTTTGCAAAGGCAAAAAAAATTTAGACCTCGACCCTCACTAAAAGCTAGGTGATCGCTATCGAACATCTACAAATATCTAAAAATTTATTCCCGACTTTGCTCAAGTCTTTCCTCGTAAATAAGCCGGCGGGTTTGTACTTTTAGACCTTGCATTGTCCGGTGTAATATCTCGGCTTCATGTTACAATAGTAAACCAAATTCCTCGGCAGCTTTCGAAAGCCTGTTGAGACCCATCGTTCCTTTTTCTTCAACCCCTCCAAGATATCCTAAGCGGCCGCCACCACAACCACCACAACCACCACGATGTTCATGCGACCTCCCCAAGCTCGTCGGGGCCTTTCGATATCTCGATTGAGCTCAATAAGACGACCTCAATCTGTCGCTAGAAATCCCTCTCTCCACTCCTTTCACACGTCAGACCACAGACTCTTGACTGCCCGGGTGGATCTGCCACCAAGGAGGAGAAAAATCTCACATTCACAAGACGTTCACGGATCTATCTTCCAAAGGTCTTTAGCCACAGCCATAAGCGACCCTTTGCGACAAGATGAAATCCCTTATGAACATATGCAGTCGCATATCCCTAACAATTTCTTACAACCAATGCCTTCTCGACTATACGACATACGACCATTCGACCCTTCTTTACCATTGCTCGTCAGATCCAGCGATGATCCCTTCCCACGCGCAAGGATAAATCCCAATGGAATCCCTGGCAGTGCTGACGAGATGGTGTCGGTATTTGACGCGTGTTTGCAAGTAGGCAAATTGGATAGAGCGGCTCTTGTCCTTATAAGGTTCAGCAGTACGGGTACTTTGCCAAACGAGGAGTTGATTATGCTCCATAACCAATATCTCCGCGCAGCCATCGCCAGAGCCTTCGACAAGCCAGACTCTACATGGGCGCAATCTCTTCATAAGTGGTACGAATTACATATTAGAGGCAAGGAGCTCCCTCAGACACCCGAGACTATCGCTTGCATGTTAAAAGTGTCGCTTCTATCTGCTAGAGGAGTGAGGTTGGGACGGCTTATAACGCGCTACATGGATATGATGCCCGGCGATGCTATATGCCAGGTTTTATCTGAAGTAGACATACTTACCCAGCAGGACTTCGGTACTATCACCAGCATTTATCAACCCGCTTCCGATATTATAGAGGACTGGGAATTCGCGCCAGGGGAGGAAGAGCAGCAATCGCTAGCTACAGAGGCCAACTCAACACAACCGATAGAGCCATCTGAAGCGAAGCCGTTATCTGATGAAACACCCGAAGTTTTGGCCGTACCGCAAAAAGGTCTGGGTCTCGCGTCATTACAAAGTGTCTTGTCCTTTTTCTCCACGGTAAAAGGTCAGGATATTCATCAGCTGCCGCTAGCTGAGCGCAGAGAAATCCAGGCGCGGCTGGAAAAGGACTGTGTCGATGCCGCGATCGCCCGATGGAGGGAAGAAAACCAGGCTCTGAAGAAATTGGGGTTGAACACCTCATTGTCGACAAACGTTCTAAACTCCCAGCTATACGACTGGCAATGTTCACTGGAAAGCAAATTAGAGAGCGAGTTTGAGTTGTTTGATGATTCGGAAACACGCGAAAAGAAAGTTATGGAGGATATGGATCGTTGCTTATACGCACCCTTTCTGAGGCAGTCAACTCCGTCAAGGCTAGCCGCGGTCACTATTATAAGCGTCCTGAATGCTATGTCGTCGGCAGGTGTCGACAGGGGAATCCAATTGTCCTCTTTACTTGGCCAGCTCTCCAAGGCCGTAGAAGACGATATTAAATACCTCGTACGGCAACAGAAAATTCATCTGCAAAATCCCCGGATGAAAAAGCGGTTTTATAGACCGAGCCTCGATAAGGAGCAAGACAATTCAGTGGGCGATAAGGAAAAGGACAGCCTAGTTAAAAATAAGGACGACGAGACCTCGATAAGCTCAGCGGCAGTTCAGCCACCCGCTGATACTGAGACGGAACCTAATGTGGTAGACGCTTCCGCTTATGAAATTAGGTCATGGCCTCTATTGATTAGAACTAAGGTCGGCGTTGTTTTGCTGTCTGCTCTGATAGAGACTGCGAAGATGGATGTGGTTCAGGAACATCCTGAAACTAAAGCACTTGTCAGACAGAGACAGCCCGCCATGGCTCATACTACAGTACATCGCAAGGGAAAGAAAGTCGGTCTTGTTATGCCGAATAAATTCCTTGTCGAGCTATTAAAGCGAGAACCCCCGGCAGATTTCCTTGCGAGACACCTGCCGATGCTCGTCGAACCAGAGCCTTGGAGTAAATTCGATAAAGGTGGCTTTCTTGAGTATCCTACTCACCTCATACGGATCAAACACGGCGAGAAGGACCAAAGAATATACGCCGAGGCAGCCTTGGAGAGGGGTGACCTAGAGCAAGTCACCAAAGGCCTCGATGTTCTTGGTCGAACAGGATGGAGGATCAACAAGCCTGTCTTCGACGCGATGCTTGAAGCGTGGAACAACGGCGAGAAAATAGCAAACATCCCTCCGCTAAATCCCCAAATCCCCATACCCGAGGAACCAGAGGCATCGGACAACCCCTTGCAGAGACGAGTATGGTTAAAGGCCGTGAGGGCCGTGGAGAACGAGAAGTCGGGTCTCCATTCCGAGCGGTGTTTCATGAACCTTCAACTCGAGATTGCCAGATCCTTCAAAGACCAGACCTTCTATTTCCCGCATAACATGGACTTCCGGGGACGTGCGTATCCGATTCCAACTTACCTAAACCATATGGGCGCAGACCATGTACGAGGCCTACTTTGTTTTGCAAAGGGAAAGGAGCTCGGCGAAAGTGGGCTGCGGTGGCTAAAAATTCACTTGGCAAATGTGTTTGGCTACGATAAAGCGAGCTTGAAGGAACGGGAGTCGTTCGTAATGGACCATCTCGAAGAGATCTATGATTCCGCTACCAACCCACTCACGGGAAAGAGGTGGTGGCTTCGGGCTGAGGATTCATGGCAGTGTCTGGCGACCTGTTTCGAACTGAAAGCGGCTTTGCAGTCTCCCGACCCTCTGAAATACGTGTCCCATCTTCCTGTTCACCAGGACGGCACGTGCAATGGGTTACAGCACTATGCGGCCCTCGGTGGTGATTTATGGGGTGCCCAACAGGTGAACCTAGAACCCGGAGATCGCCCCGCAGACGTGTATTCCGCCGTGGCCGACCTGGTGAAGAAAAGTATTGCGGAAGATCTTGAAGTAGACAATTTACTCGCCAAGGCTGTTGACGGCAAGATAACAAGAAAGGTTGTGAAACAGACTGTCATGACCAACGTCTACGGTGTTACCTTCACCGGAGCAAGGGCTCAAGTATTGAAACAGATTGATGCGCTTTACCCAAACATCTTACAAGAGACACAGATACCAGCGTCGGTACTCGCTTCTTACATCGCCACCAAGATCTTTAAAGGCCTCTCCACTATGTTTCGCGGCGCCCACGATATCCAATATTGGTTTGGGGAGTGTGCTGGAAGGGTGTGCCGTGCACTCGCTCCGGAGCAGATCGCACGAATTGCCAATGGAGAAGCGGCGCCTACCAAGAAGAAGAACGCAAATCCTCGCAACAGCAAGAAACCAAAGTCGGCCTCCGAAGAGCTCTTAAGCAATTTTAGGTCGACAGTTGTCTGGACGACTCCCCTCCGGATGCCTATCGTCCAGCCATACCGCAAGTCTGGGACTCGTATTATCAGCACTTCTATCCAAGACCTTACCTTGCAGGTCCCCGAACGGTCTGATCCGGTCAATCGGCGGAAACAGCTGCAGGCGTTCCCTCCTAATTTCATTCATTCCTTAGATGCAAGCCATATGTTGCTTTCTGCGTTACAATGCGATGAATTAGGCCTTTCATTCGCGGCCGTACACGATTCCTTTTGGACACACGCATCTGACATCGACGTTATGAACCACGTCTTGCGCGACTCCTTCGTCAGGATTCACAGCGAAGATGTCATAGGGCGCCTTGCATCCGAGTTCAAAGCCCGATATAAAGGCGCACTTTATCTAGCTAAGCTAGAAAAAGGCCATCCCGTCGAAGCTAGAATCGCTGAACTTCGCAAAGGGAAAAAACTGACCATGAAAGCTGAGCTTCTTCAGGAATACAAGAGACTGCAGCTGTTGAACTCTTCGGATCCGGAAGAGGTCGAAGAAGGCAGGAAAATGGTAACGTGTGCTAGCATTTTCGAAGAGATGTCAGCCTCTCAGCCTCTATCAAGCGTTGATGATATGGGAGAAATTAAGTTGGGCAACATTCCTGGCGAAGAAGAAACGACGGACGATGCCGTTCTTGACGAAGAAAACGAACAGGGTGACGATGAAATATCCACAGCTCAGGATTCTGATCGGATCAACGCAGAGAATGAGCATGCAGAAGAAGGAGCAGAAGGAGCAGAAAGAGAAGAAATGGAGAACATGAAAACCCTGCTTTCGATGAGCCGTTTCGAATCAGAGATCACGGGCGAGGCTCAGAAAGCCACCGAGAAATCAAGGGCTAGAGCAAGGGCAAAGGCTGCCGGATTTAGCATATGGCTTCCGCTTACTTTCCCCGAAGTCCCCAAAAAGGTAAGCATTCACATGGCTTCGGGATTCGCACAATGAGCTAACTAATATGTCTAGGGTGACTTTAATGTTGAGAGACTAAGGGACAGCCAATATTTCTTCTCGTGAGCTTTCCGGGCAAGCTCAGGTTCTCGCGGCGGTTGAAGTGTTGATGGGTTCTATGGCTTGTTTACTTCATTATTAGCGAATGCATCATGAGGCGTCTGGGGATAGAAAATGTCGGGATGGCGTATAGGGGACGGGGGAAAAAATCTAAAGGCATTGTATTGTGTATACATGGCATATGTATAAACCTGTATAGTACTACATACTCATGAAGTGGTCTAGAGGGGGAAGACCAGGGTAGGAATCGGGACGGATGGGGACAAAAAGGACCATCCACTCTAGTGATGTACAAATTCAGTAGACAATCCGAAGACTCTTGGAAATTGTCAACATCGAACCACTTCTGTTTAGACATGTATAAACCAGGGTGAGTAGAACTTTATCTCGCGATTCTTGGAATTGCAGATAGTCATAAGACTCAATGAACCCAGATGGGTATTCTTCAAGCTCCGAACAATATCGTGACTAACGCACTCGCTCATGAGAGGTCCGAAGTCTTAACTCACAAAGTTAAGCTCGTCATTCATATCCCATTCCAGCGTACCTAGTAGGCAAATACTGTACATACGTACCTATACGAAGGTAAGCAATATATGTAGGTACGTACGGGAATCACGGCGGAGCGAGATTAGGTCAGCTGAGTCTCACCTGCAATATTAGCTAGGTACGTAGGACGGCGCAATGTAACCTTGCCGCTCTGGCGCGGAGATGGGAGACATGTGTATATATCTGAGGCTATTTGCCGTTTCGGCAGCCAAAGGCGAGGACTTGGGGTCCGGCCTATGGGAACGCGCGCGGCCGAGAGCTAGAGTGCCGGTTCGTGTTAGCACGTATCCGGGGCAGCCGGGGTTGCGGCTATTTTTAGACCTGTCTTGTTTATTGTTCGATGGGACGACCTGGGAGGGGATGTGTATTTGAAGGTAAAAGCTATTGGTACCGTATCTCGACTTGTCGACGAACTCGATCTAAGTGGTCTCGCGTACGAACGGCCGTCTCGATCGAGACGTGCCAAGCGGAGCGCCCCTTTGGACTCTAGAGTAATCAAGGACGCTGTGGGGAGCGACAAGTTTCTCCGTGGACGATTCGCTCTATACCCAGGTAGGCTTTGGCAGACCGGGCTGAGATTATCGGATGCGGTGAGATCCTACAATACATACAACACGAGATATGTATTATGTGTAGGGCTGAAGTTAGGCGAAGTCAGGCTAACTTACGTACCTGCGTACATCACATAGACCTCGTCGCAGAATTTTCCTCGGTACGGAAAAGGGGGTCTTTTGTTTTTTTCTTTCCTTTCCTTTTTCTTGCCCTTTTTGCTTTTTTCTTAGCTTGGCAATGTTGGGCCATCTATCTATCGATCCGTCCCATCCTGACCTGTCAGAAATGGGCTTCACGTCGCGTGGTTCCGGGGGCAGGCTTTGGCTGGGCGCTGACATGTCTAGCATTATGGTCTGGTTTTGAGTATCGACTGTATGGATGTATGTATGTAGTGGCAAGGTGAACAAACAACGGTAAGAGGATTTCTCTGTACGACCCGAGGCCGAAAGACATGTATGTACATGTACCCGTAGTCCTTCAATCTTAATTCTCATTTGGGCGAGAGCGACCCGGTCTCTGGTTACCTAGTCAGGTCAGCCCCAAGCCCCCTTGACTTGCCTCGTGCTTTCTTATTATTACGGCTTGGCAGTGGATGTGGAGAGGCAGTAACATTGGAGGAAAAAAGTGACGTCGATCTTATTATATAATGGGAGCTGGACACCCTCTCCCTCGACAATAATCACATCAAGCCTTCATTGAATTGTCTCATCAGCGGTACGATATACTCGGTTGCAGATCTAGTTAGCAAAGAAAGATTCTCACGATGTTGTTCTCATCTCGCGTCTTCGTATCTACGGCAGCCGCGCTGCTAGCTCTCTGGTAAGCCCTGTCTTGCGCACCTTGGCCTGAGCGCCTCGGACTAACACGACGATATAGCAATATAGCCACAGCCATCCCGCAGGGAGGACCAATCTCGCCGGTGTCGACCCCTACTACGGTCCCGGGTCACTGCTCGACGACAATGGATGACTTCGAGCATACTACGGCTTGGGTGAAGACTCACGAATGCTACACCTACACCCGCACGGCCCAGTCCTGTGAGTATCCGCTCCTAGCATCTGATTGCCTTACAGCAACTAAAAACTCATTGCTAACACCAACATAGCTACTTGCCCGACTCTGTCGTGCGCGGCTCAACCAACGGATCGGGTCTGCCCGGAGATCATCAAGGTTTCAAGCGTGACAGTCCCGTGTGCCACCGACTGCTGCCCGACAACATCGACATCGTACGTGTCGAACGGGGCCTGCCCGACCTGTGCTGAATGCCCTATCCCAACCCAATGGATCACCTACACGACTGGATGCGCAGGCACGCCTACTATCACGTCCGAAACGATTGAGACGGCGCCATGGAACACGCCTAGTAATTAGAAAACTAGTGTGGACAATAGTCTAGGCAATTGATGAGGAAGGAATTGTAGTTAGTAGTTCTGAATCTAGCTTCATTTCATCTCGTGATCGGTCGGTTAATTAGCCGGATCTTGTGTGATTATCTGATTATCGTACTGGAGCATCCTTCAAGCTCTTGACTGTGCACACGCCTCCGCTAGCCGTAACGAGCTTCCCAACTTCTTCCTTGCCCGCCTCCTTGACCAAGTGGCCGTTGAACACAACCTCCAGATTCTCCGTCGTAGCGAACCCCGCAGAGAACGTCTCCCAGATCTTTTTCTTAGGGTTGAGGATACCGTCCGGCTCGCCGTCGAAACCCTGGAAGGTTACGCGCTCACCAACCTTTGCGTCGGGAGGCGGGGCAACGAGCTCGAACGGTCCCTTGTGGTCGTCTACTTCGCCCTCCTTCAGTCTCGGCGAAGCGCACAAGACTAGACCAGACGATTTAATTCCCCGCATCTTGACGGGCTTCAGGTTGGCGACGAGGACAACCCTGCGGTTCTGCATCTCCTCCAGAGGCACCACACCGTTCAAGCCAGAGCAGACGGTTCGGCAAACCTGGCCCTCGTACTCGGTCGTATCCTCGTAGCCAGCCGGGTCGCCCATGGCAATCGTAGACACGAACAAACTGTCGGCTTCCGGGTGCTTGATAGCCTTTAGAATGTGGCCAACCCTTATCTCGATCATGTTGACCGACACGGGTTTGGGGGCGGTAGGGGCCTTCTGTTGTTTGGGAGCCTTCTCTTTCTTCTCCTTCTTGGGCTTATCGGTGGCGGCACCGACTGCTGCTGCGGCCTTGTCCTTGGCTTCGACTGCCGCATCCTTGACGGTCTCGGCCGCTGCCTTCGTTCGGTCGACGAGCGTGGTGGTAGCTCCACCTGCAGCTGCGGCTGCGGCGGCGGCCTTCTCCTTCTTTAGGCGCTCCTTCTCCGCCTTGGCGTCGGTAGGCGGCTTGACGTAGAGGACCTCGTCGAGGTCGACCTTGACCTTATCCGCATCGCCGACGCTCAGGCCGAAGACGCCGGAGTTCTGGACGAAGTCGAGGTGGCGGAGGATGTGAGGATGGCCGCGCTCGCCCGTGCGCTGCTCGGGGGTCCACGATTTGACGGCGGGGGCCAGGGACTCGTAGATGGCGACGTCGGCCTTGGAGGGCTTGGTGCCGAGGAGCGTGGTTCGAGACGTTAGGTGGGAGTTGAGCTTGTCCAGAATAGAGGTGTCGGATGGGGAGCTCTTGAGCCGCTCAGACGTGGTGATCCATTGCTGGACTTCGGTCTCTTCGGTGGAAGACAGCTTCTGGGATTCCAGCGCGGCCATGGTGAAAGCTCGGAATGAGATACCTCGTGGAAGAGGGCGGAGAATTCGGAGTAGTGACAGTTTGATGGCTTTCAACAGACTGCGACTCGGAAGGTGTCGCAGAGAAAAAGTGGTGATAGTGTCAAGAGAAGAGGGGCTTAATGAATTTTTTGAAGTTGGGCGTTGTAAAAGTGCCCCTCCATTCAATTGACTCATTCATTTGGTGGGGTGATGGTAGGTGATGATTATGTAATATACCCGTTAGTTAAGTTAGAGTGTTAATTGCATGAAAACAATTTAAGGTTGTTTCGAGTTTCGGACTTAAGTCGGACCGCAATTAACTTGAGGTTACGCGGGTGCACGGGATGCAGGTGTAA
Organism: Annulohypoxylon bovei var. microspora; assembly: GCA_022836615.1. Lineage (NCBI taxonomy): Eukaryota > Fungi > Ascomycota > Sordariomycetes > Xylariales > Hypoxylaceae > Annulohypoxylon > Annulohypoxylon bovei. The sequence goes on from MU405342.1 coordinate 42,891, forward strand.
CCCCAAGCTCCCCAAGCTTACAGAAAGAGAGAAGCCTAGTAAACCGTAAACGTCAACCGTCAATCGTCAATCGCGACTTTTCATATTCGAAGCTCCCTCGAGCTGTTTTTGATACTCCCGTACCCATCAGAAACAGCTAATCATCTTACAACCATCGAGAAACACTATACCGCCGAAGTTTTTTCGAGATGGGCGCCTTAACTTATAGCGCTGGAGGGCTTTCCTCATTCCTGACTGTCGTCGGACTTTGTATGTCAAAGTGTCAAGTGGTTAAAATGGATACCTTGAGTCAATGGCTGACCGTTTATAGATATGCTCTTTACCGGGAGTGGTGAAGCCTTCAATGTTCGTCTCAATCTTGCAATAACAATAATAATAACAATAATCAATTCGATCATAATCCTAATGGTTGTCTAGGTCGGAGCTTTCCTCGAATCTATATCGCCTTATGTATGGGCAGACCTCGGAATTGCACTTTGCATTGGATTGTCGGTTGTTGGCGCAGCATGGTACGACTACTAGAACCTATCACCGAATTCGACGCGATTAACATTGTTTAGGGGTATCTTCATCACGGGCTCGTCCATTCTCGGAGGTGGTGTTAAGGCGCCGCGAATTCGAACGAAAAACTTGATCTCCATCATCTTCTGCGAAGTCGTCGCCATCTACGGTGTTATCATGGCTATCGTATTCTCCTCGCATGTCACATACGCCAGCGCCTACGAGACGTTCGATGCAAACGCTTACTATACAGGTTTCGCTCTGTTCTGGTCCGGCTTGACTGTTGGAGGATGTAACCTAGTTTGCGGTATTGCCGTCGGTATCAACGGCAGTGGAGCAGCTTTAGCTGATGCTGCAGATCCCTCTCTGTAAGTCCAGAGTTATCCTCTCTAGCTGTGTGATACGCTAACAGGAGTCATCAGCTTCGTCAAAATCCTCGTCATCGAAATCTTCAGTTCTGTCCTAGGTTTATTCGGCTTGATCATCGGTCTCCTCGTATCCGGCAAGGCTGACGACTTCGGTGTAATTTAATCTCGACGACGTACGGAAGGAATACAGTGTAAGAAAAGATGCATTCCCAATCCACCAAGGATTGTTGGCGTTCGGAAAGACGGTTTCAAATTGGGGAATGTCACGGTTTGTCCGTTTGCGAACTACTGTATGTACTAATATGTATGACAAGACTGGGCACGGTTACAGTTCATCAGAGACTGCTGGAATAGACACCTCCCAGACGAACCTCCACGATGGTTAGAACGTTGAGCAGGCTAGGCCGACGTTTGCCGTGTATCGAGCTCTCGCAAGTCATCCAAAGAGTCGATCTAGCTACTTATTTTGACTAGTAAATATGAAATAAAGGGCACGTTTTCTGTGTCGGACAAGGGATATTTTAATGGTTACCCGGAATGTGCGATATGGGTTTACTACCTATTTACCGGTTAGAATAAAGCAGACACCTTGAGCCTCAAACTCATATCAACACTATTTCTCTTTCTTCACAACCTCTAAACAGCTTCGTACCATATCCATCCTTCGGCTTGGACCAAAAAATACCAATTCTATAGAAAGTTTCCGACCCTGGGGCTTTGTATATTAGGAGCCCATATGCTAATCTATTCTCAGGAACGTCATCGTTATCGTTTAGCTCATCAGCTTCGTCGTTAGTGGCCGCAAGCAGTTCCGCTGGGTGTGACCAAGCAACAAAAGTACTACATGATCTCCAACATCGATCAAACTCCCCGCCCAGTCGCACTCACATTTAAAGATAGCGCGGTCTTCACTATCCGCGACAAGTTCGCCATCGTCAGGAAATTCGGAGTTCCGAACTCTGTCTGGGGATAGCTGAAGTTGGCATATTCTACCGGTGACCTTCAAAGAACCACCCTTGAGCCTGCCAAATTGGTCAACCCCTGCCAACGTCATTTCCTTCTCGATTTTCCGGTACGCTTTTCGGACGCCCTTCACATACGGACGTAGATATATGTCAGGTGCCCAGCTCCACGACGGCGCGATATACACGGCAGGGCGCGCCAGCTGCTCCACCAACGCCGGGAAGCTAGGCGCGGGCTGTTTCACGCAGGAGAACCAGAGGCCTTTGTGCAGATCTGTCATCCAGATCCCGGCCAAGTAGTCGCCGCCCAGCAAGCGGTGGAAGTTCTGCGCGAGCCCGGATATGGCGGGGAAGAGGTCCGTCTGATTCGTGAAGAGCCGCGCGGTGAACTGCTCGACGACGTTGGCGTACCACGACCAGCAAAGCTCGTCCGGGCTCTTGTCGGGCGCGTAGATGGATTCCAGCTGGAAGTGCGGGATGGCGCGCGACGGCGTGCCGTCGCCTTCGGTGTACGACCATTCCGGGCACAGGAAGTGCATCCGCGAGCCCCCGAACCAGATGCAGGCTTTCGACAGGGCCTGCTCTTGGTACGTCCACCCGCGCGTTCCCCAGTTGCTGGTCTCGAGGTCCTTCTCGATGTACGAATCGTCGTTGGCCACGGTCCCGCTCCAGTTCGAATCGATATTTATGAGACGTACGCCCCACGCCCCTGCGATCAGCGGGTTGATCCTGGACCGGAAGGGAATTCTCAGCCGCGGCGGCGGCCGTTCTAGGAAGCCCTGGAGGCAGGAATTGGACGATAGCGTGAAGAACGTGACATGCGCGTGTTCGTAGATCCGGCCCATCTGGATCGATTCCTTCTCCCAGTCTTCGCCGTCGTCTTGGATGATGCACAGCGCGTCTACCCAGAGATACGATAATGAGAGCGCCCGGGTTGTCTGTATGGCGTCGCACAGAACTTTGGTCATATTGCGGGCTTCGAAACCCGACAGCCTTGCCGCGAGAGTCGATTTAGTCGTCTTGTACTGACTGAGGGCTTCCTCCTTATTGCCCCAGTAGTAACTCAGCGCTGCGTATCTGACGGGCTCGGTCCGCGATTTCGAAATATCGTCTTTTCGCACGAGCCGCGGTATGTCGCAATCGACCTGGATCAACCGCGTGGGTATGAAGCTGGGCTGGGGCGGGGGGTTGTGTTCTTCTGTGAACCGGTCGACCTCGCCCTTCAACCACGCGACCCTCTCCTCTGTGAGAATGTACCCGGTCTCGTTGAGCCGGAGGCGAAGCCATTTCTCGCATGCCTTCTGAGCCGCTAGGGAAGAATCAGGGGTTTTACCGCCGTTGTGTGGCGTAGGGGTTGACTCGATCGCGAATCGGAAAGTGTACGAACAGTCGAGCCCTAAATTAAGGTCGTTAGAACATGGATTCTTACATCAAGGACGAGAGGCACGTCGTCGTTACTTTCTTCGTACTCTATAGTGAGCCTAGCTTCCAGCGATGCGAGGCCGCGGTTCTTTTCGTAGCCGTCAGGCAGATTGTCAACTCGCCACCCATAATTCAGCTTTATAGAGAAATAGAATGCCGCCGACGTGTCGACGTCGTCCTTGGCGAGGGCTTTCTCGAACGCGGGAGATAGGATAGAGTCTTGGAGCAGCTCGCAGAATTCACAGCCGTCAGAAGCTGACTTTCTTATGTTGAGCAGGGCTGGGTATATGTCGTGTCGGTAATAGTCGATGTCTATGTGCCTGTACCGGTCGTCCGCGCCAAGCTTGAGATATTCCTGGCCGTCTTCGCCACCCGAGGCAAAGCCCCCGATTGCGACATCGTCCAAGTCTAAGGCCTTACATCTATTGCAAAGTGTCGAGTAGCGTGGGATTGCCGAGGAAGCAACAGACGGGGGACGAGATCGCCTCCCAAAGCATCCGCATAGATCACGAGGATTCATACTCATGCACCTATTTTCTGATTTCAGAGAAATGTGGAATCTGCCGAATCTTGATTACTACCTAGGTAGGTACTCTATCCTTTACATACTGGTATGGCTGTTTCCGTCATACCCGCTAGGCAACAATTTCATAGCCAACAAGCAACGCACGGCAGGAGCTGAAACAAACGTTTATGGACATGATTGGCGTGTATGGCAATGTTTCAAACTACGGTACTGCCTCTTATAGTTGTGATATTCTACATACACTAATCCCGCCATAGTTTAGTAGTGTGGGTACATAGTTTATAGCACAATTCCCATAGAAAATCATGTGCTTTTACTATAAAGGTATTATACCCTTCTACACGGCCTGAGATTCTTGCACGGAGGCAGAAGGCTCAGAAATGCGCCTCTGCTCAGCTTCAACGAATTCTCGAGGGCGGTCTCGTTGAGTAAGAGTCTTGTCCCTAAAAACCAACAAGTCATCGCCATGCCTGAATATCTCGTCCATATCTTCGAGGGTTCGACGTGAGGTTTCCGGGTAGAATAAGAAGACAATCGGTAGAAACGACCAACAGAATCCCGCAAATACTATGAATCACATAATGTCAGCTCTTGATGACTCGTTAGGTGCTGGCGCACATTCTTACGAAGGTAGAATCCCCATCCGAGGTTATCCACCCCGGCCTTTGTGAACTGTACTATGACAAACCCGCTCATCCAGTTTGTTGCAGTGGCGATAGCAGCTCCTCTGGTCCGCCACCCGAGGCTGTTGATCTCAGAGTTATAGACCCAAGGGACTTTAGCGAAGCTGGTACCGTAGCAGAAATAGTAAAGGAAGAACATGGCAACTGTTACTTTGCTAAGAGCCGTCTTCCGTTCCGGGTGGAATGTCGCTTCTCTCAGCGTGACTGCGGCAACAAGGTAACAAGATCCCATCGCAACGGAGCCGTACATCATAAGCCTATAAGTACGTAAGAAACTCTACATATTAGGGAAGCAGTTGATAATTTAGTATCGTGGTCATACTTGCGCCTCCCGACTATATCTATAAGAACTAGACACAGAAAGGCCGCTCCCAGGTAGAGGCTGGCATTCGCTCCGGCCAGTAACCTTGCATATGAGCTAGATACTCCGACTGATTCCATCAAGAGGGTGGGAAGGTAATAACCCAGTGCATTTACGCCACTGAACTGTTGCATCAATTGTGTCCCGCAGCTTCATAGCTGTCAGCATCGCGGTTGTTGGCCCACTATCTGACGTTCATGGGATAACTTGCCTGAGTAATACCCTGCGAGCGGTCTGTAAAGGGTCTCTGCAGAGCACAACATCTACAAAGGGCCTACGGGCTATTTTTTCTTCCTCCAGGGCCTTTTGGATCGATTTTATGTCATCGTTCAGGGTTTGGTCGTAGAGATCCTGTGCAGTTCCTCGCAGCCTTTCGAGTGTCACTCGAGTCTCCTCAAATCTTCCTCGTAGTAAAAGCCACCGCGGTGACTCAACGGTGAGCGGTAGAAACGTTATTACGATAATTGAGAATATTAGCTGGAAAGCTAGAGGAAACCGCCACTGGAATGGACCATTGTTGTTGAATAGGGCGTAGTTCATCCAGTTTGCGATGCAGAATCCCAGCGTGTTGCAAAGCGAACCTAAAACAACAAGCTTGCCCCTAATCCGAGATGGGGAGGCCTCCGCCATGAACACAGGGCAGGTAGAGGACGTAATACCCACTTGACTAGGAGATCAGTACGTAATACATTTTAGGTATATAGGGTTGCATCCAATCCTGTAAGGCTTCAGGGGTGCCTCGGCTTTCGAGTGAGTAGATCGAGAAGGGGGAGAGGTCATAGGACTCAAGGAGCGAACTTACTACCGAATCCATTGATGAGCCGGCCTACAATCATTTGAGGCAAATGGTAAGCTGTAATCTGCAGGACCACACCAACGACATTGACAACGAGCCCAACGTAAATAGACTTCTTCCGCCCTAGTATATCACCAAGTAAGAATGATGCAAGACAACCGAAGAAAGCACCGAGCTTATGCAAAGGTCAGCATCCGCGATTGGCAATGTCGAACGTTACGACCCACAGAGAAGCAGCTAGACGTAATGCCCGAGATACCTGGATCCTTAGTTTCTGGGAATACCTCGAGGAAATCAGTCGATATGAGAGCACCGGCAAAGGTTCCCTTAGCATTGGGCGTGAGCTAATCGTTGAGCAAGGGGTGTGGTGGGTGGTAGCCGAACCTGGTCGTAGCCAAAGTGTGCCATGGACACTATAAGAAGTCACTCGTTATATCCACGGCGTGGCGGTGAGATTTGGGGGTGTACCAGAGTTGGTCAAAGTCAAGCAGACGAGCTGCCACTTTCCGCTTGGTGATGGCAAGCAAACCATATTATTGGATTAGGTCAGGGGGTCGATGTAAGACCAGCGTGTGTAGGTGCCCGGTAGTAGAAAGAGAGGAGGCACTACCGGCATCCTCCGAGTGAAGTGAAATAACAATCGATATTACAATCGATAATATAGCCCGGAGCCATTTACCCTCGGGTGCTTCCTTGTTGGTTGGCGTAACAATTAGGTTCCAAGTTTCTCCAGAAGGCATGTTGAGATCGCCTTATATAGCACCATATAACGCTAATGGTTCCTTATTCCACTAATAGTTGGCTGACACAACCTCTTCTGGAATGGACAATGCAATGCATTCCTAGATTCCCACGCCTTGCTGGCCCAATAAAGTCCAGAGCACACATCTAGCCTTCTTGTAAGAATGAGTCGTATTCATATTCATACCCATACCCAATCCTTGTGGACCTGGCACTGAGCGGCTTTTCCGACATCCACATGACGAACTTCCGCTAGGGTCAGTCGGATACATCTTCCCTCATCACTTGTAATTTGCCATTGTAACGTGCCAACCGTAGTGACATCTGTTGCCTGAATTCAGGGGTTCCACCTGAGTACTTGGGTAGTCGTTCACCGGTTCATACAATCAGTGAAGAACTGAAGTCAAGAACCGAATCGTTCCTAGTACTCTCAATTCGAAATCCAGCATGCCGATCCTAAGGCCGGATTGATGGATGGTGTTAATATGATTTCGCAAGATATTGCCATAGTAGCGTAGACAGTAGCTCTCGGAAATGGTGGTATAGCAACTGAAAAGGCCATTCTTCCTCTAGACCATGAAATGTTGCAAGTCTGGATCAGTCAGAAATCAACGAAGATACCCGATTTGTCAGTATATTCCGAAGAGTCATCTTGAAATCGATGCTCAGCTGTTAATGCTGGGGATGATAGTGTAGGTAACGCTTCACAGAAATTTCTTCAATCAGACCAGATCAGGTCAGGTCAAGATCAAAGGAAGTCAGCTCCAATATCTAACTCCAGACGTCTCTTATAAGAAAAACGGGAATATGGCAAATATTCGTGAGTGAGTAATCCAATTCAAATTCCTAGCAGCAGCGTCATCACCAATGCATCGTCCCTCAAAGACTAGTTTGAATCTTGGAGTTGTTCTATCAAGATCCGCATTAGAAGTGATCCGGCATTATCGGCTTTCAGAAATAGCGAGGCTCCACGTTCATCCGATATCCATGAATCTCTTAAGCGGACGTCTGATGAGACCGAAACATAACGACCCGATCTGCGGCGACAGCGATATCAATCCCGAATGATGCCGGGTTCACGGCAATTGGTTGTGCAATATAGGGATTGTATGTTGTAGATGGCTTGGTTTTTGTGACCAGGGGTAGGGGTTCGATATCGGGATTTGTTACCAGGTACCTGCATAGAGTTGGCTGTTGCTACTATTATGGTTGTACCTTCCTGTAAAAATTAGAGGCGTTTATAGAACAGAAGTAACAAGTCACAAATTGTCTACATTGAAGCTACAGGACCCCCACTGATACAAATGTACATACCTCTACGTAAGTACAGGTATTTACTGATGCGGATCAATATTCCACAGCTGACACAGCAGTTTACATCAACGTCCCGAACTCCTTTTTTCCCGAAGTTTCGAGGCTTTCTGGTTCAGCCCTAAATGCACCTCCGCCTTTTTAACATCGTCAACCATTGACGTATAGAGGATACTAATCAGACTAAGCAGGTAACCAAATGCGATCTGGTCGTCCTGCACGTAAACACATGATGTGATTACGAGTTTTTAAACGGGGGTCTCTTCACATCCGTTCGTTAGAGATTTGTCATTTCTATCATTTGCATTGCACGGACCAATCGTCAAAAATTGACTTAACTAGAATTATCTACATTCAGCTTAGATAAGTACCTAGGTATTTATCTGACACCGAATTCTATACCGAGGATAGCCCGTCTACGTATACACCTTGGCAAATACCCTTAAATACCTAAGTCGGATAATATGTGCAGAAATGTATCTTTGACGAATGTCTTAATAAACCCGATATTTGTAAACTCTACTAGGTAGGTAAGTTATACTTGGTTCGTAAGGCAACGTAACTATAACCTTGGAAGCAGTTTAAAGTATTTGATAATGTTTTCCGCAGCCGGTCCGCTAAATCGTATTTAGATCCACTCGCGCCCCGCTGTTACCCGCCCTCTGTGGAGTTGGATTATTTTAGCTTAACAGTCTTTTAGTCTCCCAGTTTTGCACTCTTTACTACCTAGTATACACCACACCTCTTATTATTTAATTCCACAACCTACTACATGTGGGTGGTGACTCGATTCCGCGCCCTTAAGTCTTACTCCAGGGGTAACAACAAGCTTTCGTAAAATCGACCATATATCAGCCATATTTATAATACAGCTAATCAATATTTATGACGTATTGCTCAAGTAAGCCTGTTGACTCCATTTCAGCATGAGTCTTCCCCAAACCCCTAGGTAAACATGATTTCCCTTTTCTAGACATCTCAAGTATTAATGACTTACCCAGATAAAGCATCTAGGTAATCTTCTCTTCATCTTCTCTTATAACTGCAGATATTAGTCATATTTATGTGGAAGAGCAACGTAGGCTGTAGGCAAAGCGGTAGTGTTCCATTTTGCCCCATAAAGGGGGGGGCTAAGTCCCCTTTCTTAAACATCCTAGATGATTGGGCAAGTGTCTTCCTGTGTGAAAACTATATTACGGCTTCAATGCCTGCGGTTATGCCCGAAATACCTTGATACTCCAAGCTTCAAATCTACGAGAGTATCTTGTTGGTTAGGATCAGCACCCAAGCCAATCAGGTTCGGTAATCATCCGTGTGTGTGGCGGTCAGAAGAGCTCGCTGCTGCTTAGCTAGGAAGAACTCGACGAGTAGTATTATAACAATATCTATCCAACACCCAGTTGTCACCCTTGGCAAGATCCAGGGATCTTATACTACGTCCCAGGTTATTGGGTCGACCACACCATAAGAGAGCGTGGTCTGCCTCTTCGGCCTAGGGTATTTCGACGGAACCATCCGCTCTTACGCGCTCAGCTATCGAGTCTTATTACCCTAGTTAATGCTTACTGCCGCCTTGAACGATAACAGTTAAGTCAGGGGTTCATCCGTCTCAGTCAGTTACTCGGGTTTGCCACATGAATTATACAAGGAAACGTATGCCTACACTTCTCCCTTCCCTATCAGTTGCTACGTAGGCTATTAACTTACCGAAAACCAGGCGCACTTCTTGCTTGCGACTTCTGCAGGTACGATATCTCCGAGCTGATACGAAATCATTCGCAACCTAACCATAGAGTAGGCATCGTAAACGAAGATGCGACGGGAAAAAGCCATGTTCTACCTGCAGGGATTCAAACGCCGATTGTGTATACAAAGAACTCCCATTCGAGAGGTGTTTTTCCCTCGGCCTTCGCAACTTGAGATCTCAATGGCGTGCTGACCTATAGTTGTAGAGTTGAAGACGCAAGCCCGACTGCTGTGATCGATCGACTTGCCCGAATAGAGAATCTACTCGAACACCAAAGCCAGCAGATTAACCAACTTAGTACCCGGTCTAGTCCCCTTTCATACCCAACGAGCCAGGCCGACTATTTCTCTGTGTACCAGCAGCCATCAGAATACTTACCTTCAACGTCCGCTGGAATAGACCCTCAGCTCGATTCACCACAGTTTCTGATTCCGAAAAACCACGCTACTCTACCAATTACGCTTCTTTCGTTACCCATGGTTCGTGATCTAATCGGGGAGTACCCCAGAGACTACTTTTTCGAGATTGAGGAGAAATTACCACTTCCCGGACTACTGGGGAAGCTACATGATAGTACATTAGTCTGGCCATCTATCGATACTAATACTATAGATGCGTTAACGGAGAATTACTTTCGGAATGTCCATCCTCACCATCCGCTCTTTACACCGGCCATGTTTAAGACATGGCAGGACCAGCTTATTCAGGAAAAAGACATGGAGGATATTGGTACTTCGATATGTTTTTGCGTGTACGCTTTAGGCACGATCTGTTCGAACGAAGCGGGAGACTACGAGGGCGATGAGGCACTTGGGCTTCAATTCTTTCAGCCGGCACTCCGAATTATGTTGCACAAGTCAGTATGGGAATTTCGACCAAGCGTAAGCCTCTGTCAAGCTTTATTGCTTGCTGCTTCATACTTTGCCCATCTAGGAAGACCTCTTCATAGTTGGAGGATGGCACAATTTTCATCACGAATATTTCTTGGCCTTCTTGAGAGGTAAAGGAACCCTTTTTTGTAGTCGATGGTAGAAGCTAATATATAGAAGCCGAAAACGCCACCTATCTAGTGCAGAATTTGAGGAGGCCGAATTAAGAACATTTTGGCAGTGTTTTACAGTTGAATGGTATGATAACTGCTTGACATGAATACTTGATTTATATACTAACTTTCATGACCTAGCGATCGAATCGCCGAGCTCGATGTTCCTCGAAGCGGAATCGAACCCCTGGGCGACCGAATGCGACTCCCGCACAGCACAGACCCATCTGACAATGAGAACACCATTTACTTTATCGCCGAACATGCCATCCGTCGACTCTTGAATCGTATACATAATTCGCTCTACGGCCCTGAAATTGCACAAACGAGTCCTGACCCGGTGTTGCCCCCGGGTCCTAATCAGGCTTGGCAGAGTCTGAATCTCCAGAAGCTCCAAGCTCTTAGTGCTGAACTCAATAGACAGTTAGAAGAATGGTACTTTTCTATACCGGATTACTTACGGCCCGTAAAGGGAACTCTACCGCTGCCGAACGACCGTGCCCGCGTCCTAAGGATTCGATACTACGCTGCTCGACACATTATTCATCGGCCGTTCCTCCTTGAGATGATTTCCCGGCAGCACGAAGTTCAATCCCCAGCGAGTACCTCCGTTCTAAGCCCCGATCCGTACAGCGAATCGCCTGTTGTCTTAGAAAGGTGCGAGACCTGTATCGATTCATGTGTCACGTACCTCTATAACGCAATAGATATGATAGACAGACGGTCTCCATACCTATGGACCTTCTCTCAGAGCTGTTTAGCATGTCTCATCATGCTGTGGATGGCAGATAATACAGCCGCGTTACATCACTACCTCCCTCATATGCAACCAATTCAGAGCGTGTTGCTTACCAAGCTACGCAAATGGTCGACTAAAGATTCCACATTTGCTGCCGAAATACATATTATTGAACAACTCGTTTTCTCGGATCCGATGGAAGTTTGAGAAGGGTGTTTTCGGAAGTCATAGTCATACTCAACTCCTGAAGCTCCGAAGCAATGGTAGCTGTGAAAAGGCTTGAACGAAGCATATTTAGAAGCTAGAACCAACAAGACGTTATAATTGGATTCTGATAGGACGATGGGACGCATAATGGAAGAACCTCCATGTACATGGTACCGATTGGGCGGGACCCAGCGGTGAGCTTGGACTACATAGCATTAGAGCTGCAGATAACTAGACGAATACATTCCTTTTTTCTCTCATTGGATGCCAGACGTCTTGCTGAGGTGTGGTAGATGCACCGGCGACGCGTGAACCCCTAGTCTCATGTAGTATTACTTGCCTTCGTTCCCCTGCCATGCATCGAAATCAGCAATAGAAGATTCCCTACCTTAGTCTTGGCCTTAGCGTAGGTAGGCAGGTATGTATTTAGTAATTGTCAGCAAGACCGCATTAAAAAAAACTTTCCAAAACTTCCTACTGATTGGAGTGACATCATACCCTTTTGGCCGGTCGCTACCTTACCATAGCCCTGGGACCGAGCTAAATCTCCGCTTATGTAATTATGTAACCCTTTATGCACCCGACGGAATAAACCAAACCCTAGCGAGCAGGGACGGGATTAATTAATCCCCTTGCATGAGGTAACCTTCTATCCCCGAAACTAAGCCGACTCCGAAACATATCTTAACTTGTCTTCTCCTTTATCGACGGAGGGATTCGGGATCGGCCGTAAGCTGGTTCAATATCTCCAATGCGGTTTCGCAACCCTACCAGGTCCCAGGTAATTAGCATTTCGACATGTAAACTTTCACCTTTGCCTGTGTATCCACCCAAAGCCGGACGACCCCAACCCAAGGCCGCCGAAAGACGGGCTGGCGATCCGATATCGCCACAGGTCCACACGAAACAGGGCCGGAGAATGAAGTTGGCCAGGTTGATGTGGGGACGGGGCCCCTTTCGCTGTTGGATCGACGAACGCGAGCTGCCGAGGCCCCTTCGCGATTGCGACGGCGTGTGGCCCCGGCCAACTCGGCGTTTCCGTCCGCAAGGCCACAAGACCACGCTCGGAGAAGCTACTTTTTGCTTTTCTCAAATCACCGATTATCAAATTATTATTGCTGCTGCTGCTGCACCCTCTTGCCAACGTAGGCGACTGAATCCCGCTCGCGATGCAACTCCGATGATGCACTCGACTGTTCTCGTGGCCTCCCTGTGCCCCACACCGCCTGATGGGAGTCATTTCGTCTGTGTGCCGTCGCACGCGTAGCTCGGTCTGGGATTCTTGGAAGGTGGAAGAGCTTTCTTTCTTTCTCCTAGGCAGCACCGGCAACGACGGACAGCTGACGACCATCCTCTCTCTCTTTTTTCGCCATCTTCCCCCACGTGACGCGTTCTGCATGATACATAGCTTAGGAGAGCCCCATTCATGCGCGTCTGACCATCTCAGCCCTAAACTGAAATGTGTCTTGCCACTCACTGCCTTGCTGACCGCATCAGCTAGGTAGCCTCGTCCCGAGTCTTCGCCAACCGTGCGTCAGGAAAATGTTGGGATTAATGCACGTGTAATCACTTAATACCGATGTCACTTCGAGCCCTTACGGATTATGGATGCTAGGATGCAAATAATGAAGTATCGCCACTCGAGCCTCGAAGTCATCAGCCGAGCTTGCCGTATCGAGCAGGTTTTGCCGCACAGCTCGTTCTTCGATAGATGGCCTGTTTCCCGCTTTGGAATTTGGCGCCTAAGCTACCCATGGTGTTGACATATCGCGGTAGCTCCTGACTTCGCCAACGCCAGGCAACCAGGGAGGCAGTGCCGTATACTACGATGCCATGCTACCTTTAAAGCAATAAGGTAACTCTGGGGAGGCAATGTCACCTTTTGAACGGGTTGACTACCTATTGCACGACTATTACAACACATACACAAATATATGATTATACAGGTAACGTAGTAGCTTGATGTCATTTATTGATCTTTGTAGACGTATCTAGAAGGAAGAAGAGCGTATCCTTCGACAAGATGGTGGAGACTTCTCATCGAATTATGGATCGATACCCCTTTTGTCTCCGATCCCCCTAAAGAGCGACCAAGGCGGTGAAAGCCACGACGAGGGAAACCGCCGAGACCCCCTGAATCCCAGCGGAGGACTTGTCAGGTTCATCGGGCGAAACCTGGGCATCTCCCGGATTTGGGATTGGTAGGATGGCGCTGACGCATCTAGGAGCGTTTCTCTCGGCCTCGATCTCCCCAGAACGCATACCCGTGGCGTTTATGCCAGATGAATCTACGAGGTATCGTTAGCGGATGACGCGTATGAAGAGCCCTCGAAAGTTCAACAGGCAATGTAAGGGACGGGTAGGGCTTACTTTGAAAGAGCTGGCAATCACCCTCCTTCTCAAGTCTCTTCTTGGCGGCGATGAGCTCGTCTAGAGAGTAAGGAGAGAAAAAGACAACGGGGCCTGTCTGAAGCTCCTCTACGCTATAGAGGCACAACCCCTTCGCGACGGCTGTTCCCTTCCGGATTGGCTTGAGGAGGCCTCCTTGGGCATCGCGGAACCCTGGGGATTGATCGTCGTCATTGGCTGGAAGTGACTCTCCGAGGCTTTTCAAGGATGTTGGAGAGGCTTGACCTTCAATGGTCGACGCTACTGCTGTAGAGAGAGCGAGGGCGGGAAGTAATGTAAGTACTCTCATAGTGATCGAAAGGATGTGAATATCTAGGTAATTGCTGTATTATCGGATCTGTAACGAGTGTGAGTTGATTTGTACGACGAAGTGTCCATAAGTCCGTCGTAGGCTTGTTCTACAACCCTAATGACCACGCCAGAATAGGCGCGAGTTTTATAAGCGAAACCCGTCAAAAACTTCGACTAGATCACACAACGCATCATTCGAACATGGCTATACTCTAGTTCATATCCAAGCTCTGGTGCTAAGAAAGTAGAGAGTGGAAACGAACCACTGATGATCTGTGTTCGGTGGCACATGTAATAGCGCTGGCTACACTCGGCCTCTTCGTAGTCAATCGACTACTCACGAGTGGTGTTCACAACAGTATATAATACTCTGACACGGGATGCCGTCATGACGGTAGGATTGTTACTGAACTATACGTTCGTTCGGATTGATTAAAACTTTATCGGTGATCTATGAAAAGAATAAGGGAGACTGAACATCTTCTAAAGGGGTGAGCTCGTCCCAAGCTATAGCAAACTTTAGTCGCTTGGTCCCCTCAACAGCTACATTGCTAGGTATTCATTAACATGCCCCGAATATCGTTATAAATTGGAGCGATGCTTAAAGTCAGTATCAATGATATGATCGAAATTCCCTTAGTGCTAGGTTGTCTTTGTTACTGTAGAATAGGAGAGGCCTAGTCTCGTCGGGTCTTCTGGTAAGGTGTTCTATAAAAATCCCATAGAGGAAGATTTAAATCGAGCGTCAAGGCAATTTACTAGTTCCCAACTTCAATCGTAAGACATATGCTGATTCAGCGATAAGTTGCGCAGTCCAGATTCCTCAACATTATACGAGTTTCGAAGGAGTTCTGTTGCTATAACATGTCGACCAAACTGGATGAGATGTATCTTTGACCTTATGCATAATTAGACATGCATGCTCACGGACAGTAGGGTGTGATGTCACGAAGGTCTTTACTGCATTTTGTAGTGATTGTCGGATATCGGATGATACATCAAACGCAGAGGGATGCAAATGAGTATAGTGGTAAGTCTGAGAGTATTCCGATCATGAATTTTACATAATAATGCATTAGCTCTAAATATTGCGTGACTTGCGCCCGAGAGTGGTCTAGGAAACGGTAAGTCTAGGGGATTTTTCGATGCATCTCATCCGTTAGTAGACGTAGATCATACTGATCATAGTAAGACGATGATCCTCCAGAGATCCGACTACGCCGCACAGATCGCTAGTTAGATCTTAGAAGGAAGTCGTCACTGTTTCGTGCATAGAAATCAATACATCGCTTTGACCACAATGATTATATCGGTGGTTACGATCTTATTTTCAATACCGTCTTTAAAGACTGCCCAACAACACGTTATGGTGTTGAAAATGAAGGCGACGTTGGCGAATTACATAAGTGCATATTGAGGTTACCAACAAATCTTGGTAGAAATGAAATCTCAACTTTGGAAAGGGGAATTGAATGGTTAAATATGGTTCCGAGATGAAACTCTGAGACAGGGATATATGATTGATGCAGCCAACCAATCACATTCAGAGTTTGGTTCTAAATTGGAAGTTGTTCCTGGCGATCTCCTTATGTAATCTTCAATTTATCTCCTTCAAGTAAAGTGCGCTCGGTATATCTGGTACGTACCTAGCTTTAGCGCGTCTCCTTGACACTTTCGCTTCAGTTCGTGCCCCTCTTTTGTTTTCTCTCCTCCTCATCCCCATTCCCTAGAGCCCAGAGGATTACCAAAAGATCGCTAAAATCATAATCACCCACTAAATTCGCTACAATGCTAAGCCTAGAAGAAGCTTGGCAGCCATCAATTTATCTAAAACATTGGACATCTACTGGTTCTCCGTATCCTACACCTATTATTAGTTGCCGTAGGGTTTCGGGTGTGCTCCAAGCCGACCACCTGATAGCGGCAATTGTTGAGAAGTCATTATCTTATAATCACGTAAGAAAAGATCGTGTTACTAAATCGAAAAAAGAAGAACGGCATATCTCAAATATCAAGATAGGTATCACAAACTGGTCACTCTTTGGATGCATAGGATGGAGTGTGGATGGTTATAGAGAACAAGCATGTCGAATCTGTTCCACTTGGTCATCCGAACTATCCCTGTCTCGATCTTTCATGCGCCCGCGCCTAATGACTGCCCTGCGCCTGCTTGGCCATGTCAAATCAAGATGTCCGGCATGGATAAAGATTGGGTAAGTAAGGGCAGCCGGGGCAGTTAAGTATTTGGTGATACACTTTTAAATAAGGAGGAGTGATCGCCCTAGCAGTTGCCTCGATAATATAGGAGGACAACATGCCGAACGACACTCTTTCCCCTTATATTCTTTAGCAAGCTTTCAATTCACCCACCGCTTCCCTTTTGGGTCTTTTCTTTCTTTCCCTTTCCCGATTTTCCCATCCTGAGGACGCGGGTGTGGTTGTTTGACACATTTCCATCAAACATTCATTCGTTCTACGTGTCATTCGTTATAGCTCTGACGAGCGTACACTCACTTTATTTTATACTCACTATAGTCTATCTTTGATACCCAACGAAATAGCCTTAAATCCTACACCTTTCACGCCTTTCAACCTACAACCTATAATTTAATCATCGCTACTATCGAGAAATAAGCACCATGTTATTCCAGACGGTCTCCTCGATCGCTATTCTGGCCCTTGCCGGCCAAGTTATTGCCGACCCCGTGCGTCAGCCGTACAAGTTGAAGCTCGCCCGCATGTCAGCCAGAAGTATCTTCGGTCTTGACCGCCGCTCGGACGATGGATATTCTCCCGAGCAGCAATTCTGTAGTTCTGGAGATACTTGTGCCGAAGCCTGCGGCAAAGGCTTTGATCAATGTCCTTCGAAGGATGGTATGGTACATTGTTTCAACAAAGCCGGCAATCAGACCTGCTGTCCCGGTCAAACTGGAGGTAAGACTTTTAAATCGCGAATAAATATACATGGGATTTTGCTAATTAGCATATAGATTCTTGTGATAAGGGCTACTTCTGCAGTGCCGATGATAAAGGCAATACATGGTGTTGTCCCGACAGCATGACTCTTAAGCAGTGCGCTGCGGCATACAGCCTTCCCGGGTCCCTTATAGTGCCCACCCCCACGTCAACATCCAAACCGCCATCCTCCACCAAAGCTTCAGCGACTAAGAGCGCCACTTCACTTAAGATTGTTGCAAGCGCTCCCGCCACTGGGGACTACGGGTCCACGACCACTGAGCCACCAAGTACCCCCGCGACCAGCACTGCCGTTCCCGCAGCTACGTCCTCGTCCTCGTCGCCTTCGCCGACACCCCCTGCGAACGGCCTTGTCGCCGCAGGTAGCCACAGCATCCACATTCCTGTGACCGGCGCGATGCTCCTCGCCGTTGCCGCCTTCGCCGCTCTTCTGTAAACGACTTCACGACAAGTCCATTACGGACAGAGGAGAGTTAGAAGCGACGTATCGGCAAGATTATGCGGTGCGACGACGGAACGAGTTACGATGACCGATATCTTTTTCTTTTGCACTGACCTAGAATCCCTATTGACTGGGTCCCGTCGGTTATTTGTTATTTGCTTATACCATTGATACCCTTCGATACATCATAAAATGCGGTTTGGGCCCTTGAAGTTTGCTGGCACGGGTTTAGGTCAGTCGAGCTGTCGGGGTTTGGGGAGTTGGTTGTTTTTACGTTCTCTATTGTTGAACAGTTGGGCTTTGCACGTTGACTGCGTTGCAACTAGCCTGGGGCTCGGGAAGTCATTTTGAGGTCCCGCTATCCTTAGACCGCATAGACGGTAACTAGGTATATACAAGGACACCTGATGCCTTTGAGGAGGCTGGTTATTTCCAGATTGTATGCCATAGACTCATCAGACCTACGACGACTTACTTGCTTAAGCATGTTTAGGGTAATATTCTATTTTTGGAGAGGCCCTAGAATATGGCAATACAGAATATCAATTTGAGAATCTGGCAATTGTTTCAATAGGCGTGAATGTGAATTAAGAGAATATGGTCGGATAATATAAATGAGTAGTTATTAACGTAAAGGAATAAACGCTTGAGAAAACCTCCTTCAGCAAAGATCATTATTGCCCCATACCAAGAATAGGTACGTTATAATAGAAAAGTGTTACTTCTACCTCCCAGTAGAGAAAATGAAAGGGGGATGAGTATATCGTGAGTAGTAGATCTCATAGATAGCTACGACCTGGATAGCCGATTGAAAATACGAAAATCATCCATCTCAAAAGTTTCAATAAACACACTTAAAAAAAAAGAATTACTGGCCAAACCAGCCCAAAAAAATTCCAGAGGCCTCTCCCATCCCAAATTCAAACGTGCGATCTATCCATTCATCCTTGTGGGGATAAGCCACGGGGAGGGATCGAACCCGCGGTGCTTCTCAACCGCACAGGACACAGGAGATCGGCACGGTTCGAAGTGCAAACCGGTTGCACCAGTGGATGCTGTCGCAATCCAAGGTTTGGGTGGGATATGGTAACTGCTTTCTTTCTTTTACCCTATATGCCTGCTGCTGGTTGGGCGTTCTTGCCTTGCGTAGCTGTTGGGTAGGTCGTGCCTGCTGTCTACGCCCCTGTCGCATCTTTTATATCTCATATGGAAGGTGCGTTCCAGGTGATAGCGCCTTGATATGTGTAGAAGTTAAACGCTTGTCGGATTATGTAGGTAGATATAGTACGCAAAAAATATGAAGGTTCCCGTTGGCGTTATGCAAGTCTCATAATTCATATATCGGTCCTCCTCTATCTAGACCACGGACCAAGTTCTGACTATTATACCAACGGAAATTTTACGTGTAAGGGGGAGGTCATTAAAGATGTTGCAAAACATGTTAAATCACTGCCTGTTAGAACCACCAAAATGCGATAGATAAAGGCCTTGTATTTGAGCTAACCCAAGTAGTCCCCTGCTCATCCTGGCCGTCAGTATTTACTTCATTAGTCTATTTACAAGAGCTCTATGACAAAGTACGGCCGGCACTATGCTGTGGCACGCAGCACGTCGATTCAGAAATTCGCGCGTAAGAAGAATAACACCTAAATGCCACCGTCGTCGTCGTCCTCGACATCTTCTCCGTCCTGCACGGGTAGGATTCCATCTGTTGGCTCGCCCTCGACGGGCTTGCCGCTCTCATACGTGATACGTCGCCAGCCGCATGGCTCCGAGCCGTCCTTGATCCACTCCACGGTCGGGAAGTAGTGCTCGTTCTTCTTCATCGTGATGACCCACGGTTGGTTATCGAACGTCATGGCCTTCAATCGGAAGTCTGAGAGGATGTTAGTTGAACTCACCTAACCTGACAAAGGGAGGGGACGCTTACAGGCGTTGTCCGGGATCTTAACTACGGTGTCTAAGAAGGATTTTAGATCCGGGGTTGGTTTGCCGTTGACATGGGTGATGAAGTTGGTGGGCGCGAGTCCATAATGCTTAGCTGGTGAACCCCTACTCCTAGCAGAGACATAAACCTCACTGGGTAATTTGCTAATCTGCTGCCTAACTGCAAGGTGGGGAACATGAAGCACAGCTCCACAGAACGAAATAGCATGGTTCGTCTCTAAATCGTCCGCCGGGGACGTTGGGACCTGGAGGCGCATCTCCTTACTTTCTCGTACAATTACCGCATCGAGAACTTCATGCGAGTACATGACGTCGAGTTCTGATACACGCGTGATGATCTTGTCGTTCAGTGTCAAAATAACGTCGCCCTCCAGCAAGATGACGGGTCGGTTATCGCGTTCGAAGGTACATTTGGAGACCATAAAGAGTTGGTGGTTTTGCTTGTTGGCAAGGGTTACCTTGTGTATCCAGTCATCAGAGATGCCCATGACCCGTGCTTGAGACATGGCGATAGGTCGGAATTCCATCGGCAGCATCCGCAATTTCGGATCAAGGCCTTGCTGGATCTGTGATATGACGGGCAATAAAGTTGGCGTAGCGAGGCCGAGATGATATTCTTCATCTCTAGAGCCAGAGGACCTCTCGCCGAGATATGTGAGCCATAAGGCTTGGACGGTGCCGTCCTTATCGACGAGAACTCCACTTCCGCATTGTCCACTAAGATTTGTATCGACAGTTATGGCGTCGATGTTAGTAGCCCGATATCTTGGGGCGCTAGAGTTAGCCGGAATGGCAACTGTGGTCATCTCGGTAACCGTAGTAGCAGCATGCACTATTCGACCACTCCTATTATATCCGATGAACGTAGTCGAAGCTCCTTGCGCGATGTTGTCCTTGCCAAGCTTGGCGCTCAAAACCGGCGCGTCAACGAGCGCGGGGTCGTATTTAATAATTGCGTAATTCTGGAGTGGGTGCATGAAGACAACCTTGCCTTCAACAACGATCGAATCTGCAATTGTAATCCATATATCGCACAAGTCGTATGGGACGACTGCCCTCGAGATGATCACTAGGCCCTTTTCGGCATCGATCACCAATCCCATTCCCCATTTCCTATTTCTAGGAAATCCATCTAGCTTCAGAGGCATGGTGCAGCCTACGCGCACAAAGCTGCGGACTAAATCGGCAACAGCAGGGTGAGACGTATGCTCTAGCTGGATGAAGGAGCACTTTACACGCGCTGGAGGTTGACGAGGTAGGGCATCGGCGATGTCCTCGAAGTCCCACAACCCAGTCACATCATTTCGCACCGCCATCCGCATCTTCGTAGACCAGTGTCGGTCAACATTAATAATAGTAGTGTTGAGAGTGTGGAGATCTCGAAGATGCTTATAAGTAACGACCACACGTTTCTTATCCGGGATCTGTTTAACAACATCGATGAAGGTCGCCAAGTCGGGGGTCTTCTTCTGGTCGACGCTCTGGATCATCCACCCGCTGTCGGCACTGTCGAAACGGAAAGAGCCAGTTGATTCGCATACAAAAACGCCACCACCGTGGATAGCGACTCCGTAAAGTCGTGCTTGTTGGTAAGATAGGTTGTGTACGCTAGCCCCAGATACTGTCACGAAGCGGTCCGGTGTGATATTGTGGAGGTCACCGACTTCGATATCGATTTCGACAACTTCACCTCCTCGTTGAAGAGTCACATGGATCGTTTTGCCTACATTCGAGTCTAATATATCGTCCAGTATAACGAACTGGGTGATCATCTCACCATTCACCTTAAGAAGCACGTCCCCCTCTTCGAATTTATTGTGGGATGGGCCCTCAGGAAGAATGATCTCAGCAACGAGCATGTTCGTTTCTTTAGGGAATGCTTCGCGAACTGCCTTCTCCCAAGTTGCCGTCAGGCCGAGACGACGACACTCGTCAAAAGGTTTCATAACGAATTGGCACTGGATTGTGCCTCGTTCAATTGGTTTTCCCTCTTGTATGCAGCGAAGGGCTCGTAACGGTCGGTCGAGTGGTAAGAAATAGTCGGTCGATGCGCCATCAGATCGCCCACCAGCTTGAAGGGCTATCGCAAACCCATCAAGATTGACCACGGGACTGCCGGAGCTGCCCCCACTTGCAGCAGCATTCGCCTGGTAATAATTGGTATTGAAATCACTATAGCCTTCGCCATACTCGGGCGCGTTACGGTCAAGTCGGCTAATGACACCGGAAAGGATACTGAGTTTTTCACCAGCATCATTTCCGACAACTCTGATTTCAACTCCAACTAAACAAAACAAAACAAAATATTAGAAATCCAGACTTCTAAGACGAGCTTCAAAGAGGCAGAAGGCAAAACGTACCTTTTGCTAAGTCTGGACGAATGGGAAGAGCTGCCACAGGCATATATTTGATAGCTTTGGGGTCGAAACGCAGGATGCCGAAATCGTGAACAGGGTCTCGGTAGACAGGGTACGCGTCAACTTCTTCGTGGTTGTCAAATACAACATATCCCCAGAAAGGACCAGCTCCGACAACATGCCTGTTTGTCATGATATATCTACCAAGGAATTAGCAGGTTGAAAAATCCTAGTATTTATTTTCAAGCGCCTTTACCCTCTCTCTGCATCAACAACAAACCCGGTCGCCTCGCTCGCACAGGCTGCATCGGTATCGAAGGAACAAGTCTGGCAGAATCGAATAGAGACAACGTTCCTAACCACCTTCTCTATAGTAGCTTGCCATTCTGTTGTATCGGCAGAAACTGGATAGAGGATGGACAAATCTTCGTCGGCGACCATATCATCTTCCATGAAGCTTGGTAACTCGGTATCGGGTGTATTCTCGCTTGGAGACATCTTGCCGTTAACGGGTCGAATGTGTTTAGAAGGGCGGTCGTGGTCATGAGGTGAGAATGAGGCTTTGCGCTTAATGCGCGAGGATTGACTAGTCCCGTTCATATCTGCGTTGGCTGTTTCACTTGCTGTGGTTACTTGCTGACAACTACGTGACTGTATCGTGAATTGGCGCGTAGGACGATATGTGAGTCTGGTCAGAACGTTAGGCTGAGGCGCGCACTGAGACGCGCACCGCAGTAGCGACGGAAATCGAGCGGACTTTAACAACGGTCGAAAAAATGGAGTGAAGCCTGACTCAGCAATGCGCAAAGACAAAAGGTGCCTCATAGAACACCAATTATTTCTGCCTTACTGAGACACATCTAATTGATATTGAGACGAATTAGATTATATGTCGAGAATGTGATGGCGACGGTAATAATAACGATGGCGACGGTGACGCGGACGGTGTTACTAAATGATGGGATACGGTACGAAAGATGCTTATATATCTGCTCCTTCAAGCGGTTCGCATCTTCTAAACGCCGTTAGAGGAAGAAAACTTAGGATTGAACCGGTTAGGGATTAAAGATAGAAACAGAATAAAAGAAAAAGACCAGGTAATCGTAAATCCCGACTGAGAGCAACTTTTACCCGTCTACCTTTGGAAAGAAGTATGCAGTTTGCATCATCTTACAAGATTAAGTTTTGCTAGAAGAAGGGACAGCAAGGATTCGATAACGGTTCCTTATCTTAGCGTCGGGGTAGGGGGACGATTAACTAATCAAAGTACAGATCACTTGCTTTAGACCCAATATGTAGGTACCCAGGTAGCTTTCACGTGCCGTGCCCCTGGCTGATGCAACTTCGCGCTTATATCTTACACGTGAATAGCTGAACAGGCTTCAATGTTGTGAACAGAGCCGACCTTACTTTTCTTGTCTAAAGTAGAAGTAGGCTCACATTGATTACAACTAAGAAGCAAGCAAAGGTGCAAGAACTTTTACTTCTAAAGCTACTAGGTACTTCGATAAGATGATAACGAGTAAGCGGGTGTCGAAAGTCATTTAAGACAATTTTTATATGTATTTTCTACCCCTTTCGTACCAGACTATAGGTTTAGTATGAGTATTAGATAGTTAACGGTGAATATATACATCACCTATCATAAACTATCACCTTCCCCAGAGAGCCCGTCTGGCCTGCTATCACGTTCCGTCACAATGGTCCGATCATAAGGCTACAAGGCGAATAGATCTGAATAAGGATCTATAACCATGTCGATATTTTTGCTTTTGTGCACGGACGGTCAGGGTCTAGCCGTTTTCAGACACACATTCAAGCCATCGACCGAAAGATGCCTCGTAAATACAAAAGAACTACGTATGAGAATGTGATCATTACGAAGTGCGTGATGGACCTACATTATATGTTACTAGATCTAGACGAATTAGATGCCTGTCGAATTCTTGAGTATGCCAGTACTATGTATGCCTATACTAAATTCTAAGTTAAGGGGTAATTAGATGATAAAATGAATTTGTCATTTAGGAGGGTTACCCACGAGAGAGGTGTAAGTATAGACAGGTACGGCATTCATATAGAGACTCATAGTCGATACGTTTTTAACGGCCATAGTACTAGCAACCAACAGGCAACCAACTGGCAACTAGCACTAGACCACCCACGACGACCTTACATTTATTTGATCTTAAATTCCATCTTGTTTCCTGTTGACCTTTTTCCCCTGTCAACAACTCCGATCTCCTCTTCAATTCACACTACAACTACTACATAGGTAGTCTCCGTTGTCAAGGTATGTCCAAGTTGCCTCACATAAAATATCATTCCCCGTACTTCTCATGTCTCCTGTCATCGGCGTCTACTTTCCAATCTAGGTACTTAGGTAGGTGAATCGCCAAACACCGAGTATCTAGGTTACCCATCCGTCACCACGTACATAGAAAGCATATTTCCAGTACTCGATCGAGATTTTACGTGCCTCCATTTTTCCTTTCAACTCGTATGAGACATTACCCAATTTTCCAAACTCTCCTCCTCTTCCCATCCACACTAACAACCACACTTCGGTTTTTTTTTCACGCACTCGTGACTGACATACTACGGTGAAGCAGTTCACGCAACTACTCAAACCTCTAACACTCTTCTCCCGTCGTTATCGCCAACACAACCTGTCACCATGTCCAGTAACAAGAACTGGTCGCAGGATGAGAAGGTATGTAACTCATATTACCCAACTACTATCTACCGGGGCAAACCAGACACGATTCACAACGAGCAGTCGCTAACCAGACATCCCCATTAGATATCCTTTCTCGTCCAGGCACTGCAGTCTCTTACTACTGGCAATAACTTTCCCTATGACAAGATTACTCTGCCTGGGCGTAGTAAGCGAAGTATGGTCCATGCGTGGTATGGCCTGCGTGGACAATCGGCCGCCTACAAGGCTCAGAACGTCGGAAACGAGGGCATGCGTATGTTAATCCAACAATCTTGATAGTCCCTCGCCGCCCCCTCTCCATCTCCAGTTACCCCATCTTGAACCACGGGCTAATATTATATATAGCCGAAGCTCGATATCCTCTCGGAACTAAAAAACCTCCCAAGCGAAAGTACGATGAATTCGCTGCTGACGATGGTACGTATTTGACCATGACCTCTTTGTTTCCCCTGTCCAAACATTGCCTTATTATCGTTCAAGTGCCAATATGTATGCTATGCAACAGATAAGGAGGATGTTGTCAAGAAGGAATTTTCCGAGGCCGCTGATGTGAAAGGCTCCCCAGCATCCGATGAGAAGGCCTATAAGAAGGCCCGTATGTATTCCAGTCCATATACCCCTCCGCGTCCTCGCCTTGTCCTGCAGGAACTAACATAACTGCTTTACACAGAACGGGTTAAGGTCGAGTCTGAGCCTTCCTGCGAAAGCTCGCCTGCCAACTACTCCAGAATCATGGACGAGGAAGACTACGAGGACTACGAAGACTACGAAGAAGAAGAGGACGAGGCATAAGCTTGCCGCCTCTCGGAACTACTAATCCTTGTTTCTCTCTGGATCACTTCCCCTGCTAGCATGGGAAGACTTTGTTCATCTCAACTCGCCTGGAGCTGAGCACGAGTCTCTGGTCTACCGACATCTTAGTTCTTCTTCTTAAGTCCGCATAGTGGATGTACTCGACGCAAAATCCTTCGGTTTCGGCTCCCTGGTTAACGGTCTACGACACGCACCATTCGTTCAATTTTATGATACCCTCCCCTCTTCTGCATTCTGCATGTCTCCTTTTTGAGATGCAGAACAGGGCTTACATTCGTTTCCCCCTAGGCGTTTTGATGATACCCGGATGAGTTTCATCATTGTTCTCGCGGGTTTTATTCTTTTGGGAGGAACTTTCGCACATTTTCCGTTATTTCTCTTGTCTCTGCACACGCCGATGCGGATTACTGTGTCATCAGTCATCAGTCATCTTGCACTTGCAATCATCGCCGCTGTTCAATGCGATGAATTTCCTTTTCAAAAACACAGATAGGAACCACGGAATAGCCGTGAGTACCTCGATGAGCTTTGCCCATCTTAATAACTCCACGAAGGAGATTTCCCTCTATTTTCCTCTACTTCTTTTCTACTTGACTAAGTCCTTGAAGTAAACTTTGATTTCACATTACCTACTCAGTGATACGATTATTCAGTATTTTGTTTAGGACTAGCATGTTCTAGTGTAGGTCTTACAAGTATAGCTTCAACCAGCAAGCATAGTCGTCTTGATTAATATTGTCCTACCGTAACTCCACTCATAAGATCTTCGAGCCATACTCCATTATAAGCACCCACAGGAAATTATGACCATAGCAAACTATCACCACCCTCCACACCCCCTTATAGACAGCAATCTTTCTCTAATCTGTATCTACAGTAGCAATGGGTATCACATCCTCCGCGCGGACATCAGCACCGTTCAAAGACCCTGTAAAGCCCCTTGAGGCTCGCCAACTCGAGTACGCCGCCTTTCATAAATGATTTGGTTGCTACCAACCTCGCTTTAAATGCCGGGAAGAATATGTGTTCCACCGCACGGCGTATTTGCGTCCTCCTTGCCCTAATCTCATCAGGGATATTTTCCTCCGTCTCGTCGTTGCCTGGGAGGGTTGGAAGCTGTTCCGGGACGTAGAATGTCGCCAGCTCTTTGAGTAAAGAGTCGAAGCACAGCTTCTCGTCTGTCCAATTTACATGAGGGCCAAGACGGAGGAAGAATTGCGGTAATTTTGCCATGGATGGCGTATACCCTTTTAAAAGCAATGGGATACTCAATAACTCTCCGGCTGGGGAGATTTCAAGGCTGAAGTATTCGAGCATCATTTCCCTTCTCTCGATTAATTGTTCTGCGACTGTATCCACGACGTCGTCTACGTCAAACGCATCATCATCCCCAGCGGTGGCCTTTTCTTGCTCGGCCGCAATTTTGAGTACTTCGCGTAACTCCAACGCAGGCTGGAATTTTATGATACCAAAATTGCCAAAATCTGTGAGCCCAACTTGGTAGAAGTACTCGAAGCAAGCTCGGCCGTAGTCGATGAGAAATAACTTGACACCTCCTTGGATGGCAGCCAGTCGGCGCTTCTCGTCTACGATACCGACGAAGGTGTGATTGGCAAAGATCTCGGTGAGCTCGTGGTGCATATCATCTCTGACGGCAGAACGGAGCTCACGCACACTAGTAAGGCGACAGAGGATTGGTTCGCGGTCTGTTGTTTCGTATACCGAATCTTGAGCGACATCACGTGTGGTGTTACTTAGCGTACCTGGGGTCGGAGACTGAGAGATTGCCGGAAACATGCTGGTAATTTTACGCAGCGAAGCATCGGTCCTGACCATCTTACTCTCATCAGGCCGCACTGGCGTTTTTCGTGGTCCGCCCGGCGTCTTAACAGCAGAGCTGTCACCATCCTGTTGAATGGAACTGTCGGTAAGCATGGTACCGGGGAGCAGGGTCTGCGTCATAAAAGTGCGGCTTGTATCGACCGCCGCCAACTTATCCCGAATATTCTCACATATGGACTGGATAATCTCATCCTCATTGAGAAAGTTAACCTCTCGCTTCGTCGGATGTATGTTGACATCAACTCGTTGAGGGTCGATTTCGAGGCTGAGATAAACGAATGGGTGTCCATTTTTAGGAAGGAACGCAGAATATGTCTGCTCCACAGCCTTCTTAATATTTGAGGACTCAACACTGCGGTGGTTAATGAAAAGGAGGAGGGTGGTTTTCTTTATGTGGTAGTTTGCATTTGTAGCCCAACCCGAAGCGTTGAAGCCCCAGCGTTGATCAGAGGCGCTGAACTCTATGAGCTCGCTGGCAACAGCGTTTCCGTGAATCTGACGAATGCGGTCGATTACAGAAGCTTGCTGCGGTACTGTGATTGACGTACCCGAGTCGCCATGCTTTTTACAGGAGAAGGCAACACCAGCACAATGAATTGCATAGCGTCCAACCATGTCAATGATCTTGTTGTACTCATCTGAAGGAGATCTGAAAGCCCTGCGTCGTGTCGGGACGTTATAGAATAAATCCTCTACCGAGATCTGTGTACCAATCCGCCCAGCAATAGGTTTAGGGTCAGCCGATTGACCAGGCTTTGCAGGAGACAATTTGCCCCCGTCGTAGTGCGCACGCCATGAGCAGTCTGAATCCTTAGTCCTCGTGGTAACTGTCAAGTGAGCAATATGACTAATGCTAGCAAGAGCCTCGCCCCGGAAACCATATGTTGCGATGTTACTCAAGTCTTCAAAGCTCTTGAGCTTAGACGTAGTGAACCTCTCACAGAGAATTGGTAAATCCTCTTTCTACGAATATGATCAGAAATCGGATTCGTGGGATGCCAGTATGTAGAGTAAAACTCACATTAATTCCGTGGCCATTGTCAGTGATTTGCAATAATTTAAGGCCACCTTCTTTGACCAGTACTTCTAAAGATGTCGATCCTGCATCGACGGCATTCTCGATCAGCTCTTTCAGACCATGTACCGGGGCTACGATGATCTCGCCAGCAGCAATCTTGTTTACAACATCTGGGTCTAGTGCCTAAATACGTGGATGGAGAATTAGCTATATATTGCATTAATATGGGATATAGGATGTGAAGGGACTAGCCTTGATTCGCTGAGGAGCATTTTCATCTGCCGAAGATGACGGGGCTTTCCGTTTGGTGCCCCTTGGCTCATCGACCTCCATAGGATCAGGCATCGTGATACTAGTGTTGAGGATTCAACCAGTAAAATGAAGATCCTCCCCTAGGACCCGTTGCAAACATGTTTTTTCACCCCTCTCAAACTAGGACTGTCACTGGATCTATCAAGATGAGGTTGCTGGACGGACGATGTTTTCGAGGCAAATGAAAAAGATTGAAAGTTAATATGATTCGCGGGTGCTTAGAAATGAATGTACTATGTAAGTATAAAGTTTTAGTTAAAGACTAGCAAGGCAGCCACGAAAATAGTTGTTATCTCATTGGATTGATCTATGAGAACTTGGAAGCAGTGACACTTGAAGTCGGCAACTTTAAAGTCGTAGTGTAGGTGACAGGTAAGGCAAGAGCGGGGATTGTCTATCCAATCAAAATTCGCCGCCAGCTCAGGTGGAGTTTAAATAAAGAAATTACACTGTGATTTTAGACTGTGTTCGTCCAAACGCTCGGGCCTCCCTTTTTTCCCCCTAGTGGTTAACGATGATTGGCCAAATCCAAGGACGCCAATTGGCTTCCAAGGATCACCTCTTGCAACTTGTGGCTCTCGACTGTTGATAATAAAATTGCAATTATTAGCGAGCTGTTGTCGTTTTCCTCTTCTAGAAAATCATCGATTTTGTCTTTTCTAAAAATGCCTTCTTGGCTTCACTTAGCCAAATTCAACCCAATCCAACCCACCTAGAGCTATCTTGCTTCTAGCTACTCTGCTAAAAAGGGGCCAAGATTTATTACGCTAAGAGCCTGTTGGATGAATGCGCCGTAGGAACTTGGCAGTCTATTGTAAATTGTCAACCTATTTCTTGTGGTATGCACTTATTTGAGATATGACGGTATAGACAACTACTAGGTATTTGGGATGTCGAGTGAAGTTCATGTTCGCTTGTCCTCGAGAGAGCCAACTCGATATGGTTGGCCTTCATTGTCCCAATCTTGGAATGCAAGAAAAACGGCTGTTTATATATAACAAATGCCCGGACAAAAAAGATTTCCCCGGAATTAATCAGCCTTCCATGATCGGGAAGGTTGAGCCGTCTGCTACGGATGCTACCCGATAATTTACTACACGGCTCGGGCGCCATCTTATGGCGAAAGCATACCTAATTCACCAACTTTGGTACTCGGCGGATCACTCGCTAAACTGCCAAGGAAGAAAGATATTCTGGTTAATGCGACTTTAGCTAACATGAACCGGTTCTAGCCGTACCGTCATCCGGGGGAATACTCGATTAGTGAAGTCCTGTGATGGCGATTTGCATGAAAAGGACAAGGTCTTCAAGAGGGTCGATAAAATGAGGTCAGACGAGCTGCGTCCAATCAGGCCTGGAAGTCTGGTGTACTCCGGCTGGAGAATCGAGTCTGGTGAAGAATAAGCAAAATTTTGGGCATCCTCCAAGCCTAATGCGTGTGAAAACTCGGCCGATGTAGATGATATAATGTTACATAGACCGATGTAAAGTGGCTTGGCCTAGAACCGGGTCACGTCCCGCTCAAGATTGCGACGGTAGAACAGCTTTATCTCGCATCGTAGCGAGGCTAGAAGCTCTGATCGTATTTCGAGTTGCTAATATCGACGACAAAGCCACTCATTTCGTTTTTTTTTTTTTTTTTTTTTTCGTGTAGTTCCTAGACATCTAACTGCCTATCCACATGTGTAGGTAGGATAAGTGGGCATGGAATATCAATGAGAATTCCGAATCGCCTCGTTATAACTACACATGGTAAACATCCATATCTTATATATTAGGTCTTACCTCTATTTCGTTAGTTATATCTTAAGCTCCTATCTTAGGTCATCTTATCTTGCTCGAATTTTTCCATTTGGTGGGACGCCTTTAACGAGCCAGGCACATCGAAAAAGGTAAGCCAAAAAAATAAGAGCGATGAGATATGCACCTATATGTGTGACAGATATTTCTCCTTACAGATATCTCGACACATGCGCGATGTATCACTTTTGGACCGGGAGGATTCATTACTAACCAGCTAACCAGAGTGCCGTGCCCGGCTTTGCGGGCCAACAGCATGGGTTGTTGGTGTGCGGTGTGGTTGTGTGCGAGTGATCGTTTCCGCAATGACAGGCATCGCCTGGGGATTCTCAAGGGAAAATAACGAGGCCCTCGAACCAGTCGGGGCTTTTTATTTCGTTTCCCCCTTCTCTCGTTAGCGTTAGCTTATTAGACGCCTGGACGCTACCACCCTACCCGTGCTCCATGGTGCATCCGTGAGCTCGTACGGTACGGCACTCCTGTAACACTGCGCGCACGCTGCAACGGCTCGGACAATTTTACCCATTGGACCACCCCTGCAGACACACCACATAAGATAATCTGATGTAGGCACGCTGGCACGTATGTAGGTACATGCCTACGTTAGCAGGACCCCGTGCTGTAGCTTAATGTAGGTAATCTCGACTGCGGCTTGCTCCAAAACGCAAAGAAGCCCAGACACTACATAAACTGGCACGCACCCCTAGCGCTCGGCGCGTGGACCGTTTGATGACAAGGTGTCTAGCGAGCCAACCGCGGCACTGAGTCGCACGTCTATCAAGGTTAAGCTTGTCATGCACAGCCCTGGGGCTCTCCACGGTCTGCACGGCGTGGTACGTGCATCGGTGTTTTTTATTCCTTGTGTTTATCTTGCGGTGTGATGCAAGATGCAAGCTCGCAAGGGCCGTCACGGTAATCGTATGTATGTAAGCTATTATGTACTAGTATATGTATGTACATATGTGAAGAGATCGGAGCCAGGAAAGATCGAGACCTCCAGCAAGGAACACCCAGGTCAGCAGCGTAAGAAAAAGAGGGGAAGAGCCTCTTGAGCGACAAGCGGTTCGGAGTGAGCATTGGCTCATTTGCCCGGATGCGTACGAATCTGCGAGTCTGCGAGTATAATGTGTGCGGTGTGCGTGTGTAGTATGTAGGCGGTGACTCCGTCCCGTGGGATTTTATTTTCCGTCCGTGTGGAGGAGAGAGAGAGCCTGGAGGTGTGACTGACGAGCGTTTGTGTCTTCGTTGAATGGTGCTTTGTTGATGTGTACTGTCGTAATTCCCGGAAATGAAACGAATCTTCCCGGTACGAGACAACTATATTATAGACCTCGATATCATATCAAACTACCGTAATGAACCTGGCAACAGACCCAGCACTGACCTCTTAGTGTTTAACGCTTACGCCTAACCTGACAACATAATTGTAGATTTAAGAGAAAAGACGCCAAAGCAAACGTCGAGAGAGGGAGACGGGGGTCGAAAGGTAGTACGGGCCGAATCCTTAGGGTTAGTTGAGGCGGATTATAAGCTCGCTTCCCGGGTTGTATTGACAAGTCTGGATGGATCTGATGGATGGATGGGATGGGATTTGATCAGCCTGGTCCCGAAACGAAAAATTTCTGAGGGTCGCGGTAAACATCTTGTTTCTTGTTTTCTCGCGCTTGTTTCATTTTCTGGATCCAAATTTCCTTTCTTTGCCCTATCAGAAAGTGTTTCGTTTCATTGATATATCCTATATCCATCCCAAACTCGGTGAATTCTACCTTTTTTACTTTGCTCTCCTCCCCCACACATGTTCGTGTTTGGACATGTAGCCTACACGTCCTGTGTGTGTTCCCCTTCACCTCCTCACTATTTCCTAGGTACCTATACAGGATTCTTTTCTCAAGATTAGAATCTTATTACATGATCTCGCCCCCATAGAGCTTCCCCTCTCGTTTTGGCCAATACCGCCGGCCAGATACAAGAGAAGACGGAGATCAGAAAGTGGAAAAAATATACACGAGATTGGAAAAAAGATGACAGCGAGAAGACCCCGAGCTCGAAGAACCCCGCCCGTTTGTCTGGTACAACGAGTTTGCCATCAAATAGTTGGGCGCGGCTAAGCTGGGCGCTTCAGGCTCTGTCAACCGGACCACCGCTTCCACCCCCCCTTTCACGTCACAAAAAACACCAGCCCAAAAAAGGTTCGACTTAATATATAGTACATGAAGACGCAGAAGACCTTCCGAATGAACGACTCCTATCATTATGAATCTTGCGCTCTCCTCTCTCCCCTTCTCCTCTCGTGCTGTCGCCTCCCGGCGTAGCACAAGTTCCCGGTTTGTGGCGAAATAAGAGCCGCAAGCGCCGCGTCCGAAAAAGAAACTCGACAATGCAACTGGCAATACGATGGACCTGGCCTGGCCTGAGTTGACCAAGACGAAAATGTCGGGAAAAAAAGCAGGAATCAAATCCGAGTCTGGACGGGGCCTGGCTCGAGGCAGCGAAAACGGCCCGCGGAATCATGCTAATATTAAAACAGCCCTGGGAAGCAGAAGCCGTGTAATGGCGGGAGTATGATATGTAGATGGAAAGATGCATTATGTTGTACATGGTATCCTGCGCGACTGAAAATGACGGATGACGGATGCGCGATATGGGTATATTTTACAAATCGGGTATGAATGATGTGTGGTATGGTATGAAACATTAATCTTGCGAGCAGATGTCGAAAGCGACTATCCCGCAAGGAAAAGCTGGACTCACCCATACACAAGATATGGGGTTTCATGTTCTTCCAGTGTCGACCGAACGCTACCGCCCTCGTCGTGAAGGGTCGGGCTTTTCTATTAATCCACCGATGTCGACGCGCCCTGATCGGTCATCCCGCGGCCAACCGGGCGCTTCTCCCGAAGGACCTGGCTGTCCCGGACCACGGATGGGCGGCAGTTGATATTCCACTTGCTGAGGCGGCCTAGTCATGGAAAGCTCGCTCCTTGGGATATGGTGAGAGGGACCAGGCTGGGGTTCTATTCGCACAGGTCCGGCAGAAGAATATGAGGAGATGTTCGGACTCACGCCGGGGGTAAGACCCGAAGCCAGTGGTGCGGGTGTTGGTGGTTGCCGTGGTGTGTAGCCCCCTTCACGAGGTGATTCTCCGAATCGTGGCCGTCCAGGATCGAAAGAGCCGGAAACAGGTGTCAACTGAGCGTATGACTGAGGTTGGAACGAATATGAAAATTCTCGAGCGTGAGGAGAGGGCGAGGGATGCGGGAATGGCTGGGCCGGACGACTTATCAACAACACGACGAAATATATCGAATCCTCCTTCGCGAGTCCGATACGAATCGGGTACGGTCGTGGTTGTCCGTCTCCGGAGATGAATGTGAAGAAATCCTGGCGGTCTAGTTGGAACCTCGATATCGATTCTGGGCTGAACGGCAAAGCCTGTATTACTCTCTCGGCCTCCTGCTTTCCGAAGATCGGCGGAAGATAATTCGGTTCTTTTCTAGCCTGCTCATCCTGCAAAGACCTCTGAAGCGCCATGACTCTATCACGCTCGGCTGAACTGACGACATCTAATAACCTTCGACCTAGGATCGACCTGGAACCCACTGCCTCGACGAAAGTACTTGAAGCCTTCGAAATCTCCAAATCCATGGTTAGGAATGCTACTGGCTCCGGTGCACGTGTGGGTATGGATAGGGGGGCGGGATAGATGTTCGCGTCTGAAACCGATCCACGTTCGATAAATCTGGGTGCGATGGGGTCGCTCGGCTGGGATTTCAACACCCTATAAGAATGGCTTCTTCGAAGGGGGTCATCGTACGAGGAAGCAGAAACCGCGCTGATCGGTGAGTAAAGAGAGACTGGTCGTCGCATCGAAGGATCGGCTGGATGAGGGAACCTCCCAGTATCAAATCGAGGTTGGTTATCGTCGCGTAATCGAGGTCGGCCGCGCTTTTTATGCTGGACGTCGACACAGGAATCTTCCTTGCCGTTACTCAGACATCTCGAACAAGGCCGCTGAGCTATTCACACCAAATCGTCAGCGCTAACCCAGAATTCCACAGCACGTGAGTATATATAAAAAAGAAAGAAAAAATCAAGTTGTCAATGGATCCAGCTCGGAACGTATAACGTATCCCCCCACGGGTATTCATGGCGCATTTTGAGTCGGACGAGTAAGACATGTGGCAGGAGGTTTCCAAAATGCCCAGCAAAGACCGAGACCGCAACCTCTCAACGTTGTGTGCTCGTGGCAAATTCGGCCTCGTCTCCAGCTTCGCTGATAGCACCTTACAATGCTCTTCATGACATCAACCACCTGCGCCTGTCTTGCCCTGTATTTTTCTCTGGGGTTGGTTTCGACAACTTTTGCTACTCTTTTGGGAGCTACTGTTGAAGCCTGGGCCGTCCCCGAATATGGTTCTTGATGCCCTCGCCGATCTCTAGCAGCGGGTGCACTAGAAATCGCGAAGCCCCTGATTCCCAAAGAGCCATCTCCTTTTAGGCCAGAACTCGTTTGCCCACAACCATAGCCAGGAGTACGAAGAATCACACAAATCTTCATAGTTGTCATCCGAGACGGCGTCCAGTTGGCATCGAGTACTATGCACAAAATACTCGTTCTTTCGAAGAAATTCCGTCACAACCACCATCTGGGGGATACAACATGCAATGGGAAACAATGAAAAATCGGAATAGGATACGTACCATCACATCTAAGAAATGTTAGCATCTGGATTTGTGCTAGGGTGGAGGGGACCAAAATTGCGGTAGTACCTTAGATGTGCTCTTTTGCAGGGCACACATGCCGAAGCCACATGGCCCTTGGTTTTCCTCTGGGATTTGGGAGAGGTATAGGGCGGATTCTCAGCTCCCTGTGGATTTCCCGGCATTGCGTAGGGTGACGGTCCAAGGCTAGGTCCAACTACGGGCGGAAGCGGATACTGAGGCTGGGGAGCCATCGGGCCTGGTAGCTGCTGGGTGTAGGACATTGGTCTTCCCATCGTTTCGTCCTGGCGGTGGTAGGATGGATACGGCATCCGTTCCGGGCCCTCCATGGAATAGCCTCTAGGAGCGCTGGTGGTTGGTGGTAGTAAAGGTTGTTGCGGGGGTGGTACTCGATATTCGCCTCCTGGAACTGTCGAGCTTGGGCGGTACGCATCATGACTAACAGGCTGATAGCCTCCCTGACCTCGATCACCGACCTCTGGGTTTGGCTTGGGCGGGAGTGGTGGTGGAGACCCTGACATGGGCGGAGAGGGATACGCCCTTGTGCTACTGAGAGCACAATCCGTCTCTGCTCTGGCCCAGGACAGGTCTAGAGCGAAGTTCGCCAGATTCGATATACCTCGGCGCTGGCCGAGCGGAAAATTCGACTGCTCAGCACGATAAGTAAGGGTTTGCATGGATGCAGCCTAAGAAGAATACACGGTAGGACCCTGAGTTCCTAACGTTTTCTTCTCCTTCCAAACGGCGGCCTGGCACTCTTGGTTGGGAGTACGGCAACACCGTCTAGAGCTGGGGCTGACGATCCTCAAGGAATAGCATGCCCGGGCTGATTCGATAGTTGGAAGAGTAGCCTTAGAATCGTTTGGGCTTCAGACCGCACGGGTTGGTCAGCAGCGCTTTTCTTCAGGTCCGCGAGCGCAATCCAGACTTGAAATCTTTGTTGAAAATTAGAAAGGTGATTATCAAACTTTTTTTTTCTTCCAGTTCCGCGGGGTGTTTATCGCAGGAAAGTTATATGGCCCAAGGCAGGTCGAGAGAAAGAGACTAAGTGTTAGGAATGGCGACCTCAGTCCTGCCTGACTTCGATGGCGAGAGTTCAAAGACAGGTCGGACAAGCAAAATCGTCTGTGATACTGGCTCAGTCAAGGTTAGGAATCCAGTGATACGGCGCGCGGCGGAGTTGGTGGAAACCTAGGAGATGGGATGACGGGGAGCTGCAGCACAAGACACACGACACTCTCTCCTTGTAGCACCGTCAGATAGCTCTTGGGTCTTGGAGGCCTGGGAAGGGCAACGTGCCAGCGGCGGTAGCTGCGTCGGGCAAGAGCTAGATGATGCCGACTTGTCGACTCAAGATGGAGAAGCTCGACAACTTTTTGGGTCTGGATAAGGTCGCGGGAGGCTTTTGTGCGACTTTAATATTAGAGATTGGGACAATTTAGGTACGAACCAGGGTACAAGCTCTTTTGGGGCGCCATACGAAAGTACTTAGGCCACTTGCTGCACACGCGCCAGGTCTGCTTGGCAGTTCTCGTTGATGAGCACTGAGAATGCGCTGGCACGAGCGCTGCTGGGCTGGGCAGTGAGTGACTGGGGGGTCCTACTACTACGACAGGGAGTGGGCATGGGGAAAGACAAAGGGTAGCAGCAAGACAGTCTGAAGAGATCCCTGGAGCATAGTCGATGTCGATGTGACGACAAGGCGAGTAGTATGTAGCATGTACTGTAGCATGCGAGAGGCTAATAATAAAGATTATGGATTATGGATTATGTTGTCTAAGGAACAGCACAGCAATGGGCAAGGAGAGCGAGCACAGCACACAAGCAAAGCACACTAGACGTACAGAAAATACTAGTTTTAGTCTAGCCGGCTAATAAATGTGCTGAGAGTAAGGATGAGGATGGGTAGCAGTGCTAGATAGAAGAGAGTGGACCTCTTTTTTTGACATGGTGGCCATGATGGTAGAATCCTAGCTCTTTCCAGGGGTCCCATGGGTGCTGCGGACCTGTCAGGGTTAGACCCTGGCCCTCAACGGGGAAGCATTGGCTGCTAATCATTGATCAGGGATTTTCAAGGGTAACGGAGAGAGAGAGAAAGAGAGTAGGTACTTACTGCGTAGTATGTAGTAGCGTTCTACCAACCTTACCAACCTACCAGCCTACCAGCGTAGCTAGTAGCAATAGTGATGAACGAAATCCCCTATGCCTTCAATCTACTAATATCCCACATTAATACTATAACGCATACCATACCTTGCTTGCCATGCAATACAATATCGTTAAATATGTGGTTTTTCTGATCTCCCCTGGTCCGCCTTGGACCTTGACCTTGGACCTTGGACCTTTTTTTTTATTTTCCCCTGGCGATCTAAGAATTCCCCGCGTGAGTGCCATGATGTGACTACGTCTGAGCGCTCTGAGATTGCTAAGAAATGCGCAGCGGAAATAATGAGACAAAACTTTTAAAACATGAGTCTTTAATTGGCTAGGGTTTATCGAGATTCGAGGGACTAAGAGACGAAGGGGCAGGAGTCTAAAAGTTACTATGTATTGTACGTAGAGGGGGGTGTATTGTTCAACGGCTTTTAGGGAGGGGGGTGCGTGTCTGATTGCTGATTGCCGGTCCAAAGCCTTTGAGGCCGACCTGGTGGCTGCTACTGTCTCTGACCTCACATGGTACCTCCAGTTAATAAGGGGAAACGAACGGTACGTAGACCACTCCTGAGAGGGGTGGGAGCGGGATGCAAGACAAGCAGTTTAAGAAAATGCCCGGTTATGCGTCCTTGCGTAGTAGGTATGTGAGCTGGCATGCACGTAACTCCCAATACACTGCAAGGAACGCTAAGTGGCTCTGTTGAGGAGTTCCAAGTTGTGAATAACGCCATGAATAAGGTGGATTTTGGTGGATGTTTTTTTGTCCCGCCGCTGTAAGTAGTTTTAAAAGTAAGTAGTCATGTTTTGCTTGTGAGTGTTGATGACTGAGGAGGACCCACGTATGGGGAGGAGAAACAGCACGGTTAAAAAATAACAACAATACCCAGGTAATAATAATAATAATAACACTTGACTAAATCGGCTTCCGGCGTCAAATGGCGAGTCAACTATTGGCCAGAGGGAGATTCTGATTGGAGGAACAGCGCTCCAGAGGGCCTCACCTTCAGGCCTCAGCTCAATTAAATAGATTGGGGAGCAGCATCTTACACGTGCATTATATGAGGATGATGTAAAAAGGGAACAGTAAGACCACAGAATATTCGAGATCAGTTTTTTACTTGAAAACACCAGGGATGTTTAAGTTTGGACCACACCAAGAAGACGGTCAGGGGAGTAGTACTTGTTTAGACTCTATTACTAACCGCCTATTGAGGCTCTACATATTCCACACCTTTAAAAGCAGGTTAAGAACTGCTCCCCGGTAAGATGCCATAACGTAAAGACGTAGTATCCCGAGCTTTTAGTACGCAACTAAGAATAACGCTTCGTGGAGTTTGCTAAAATGATAGATGAAAAGTCAGATTCATACATACATGTAATAGATATATTA
Source organism: Annulohypoxylon bovei var. microspora (assembly GCA_022836615.1). Taxonomy (NCBI): domain Eukaryota; kingdom Fungi; phylum Ascomycota; class Sordariomycetes; order Xylariales; family Hypoxylaceae; genus Annulohypoxylon; species Annulohypoxylon bovei. Next base: position 81,489 of record MU405342.1, read on the forward strand.
GTAGTAGGTAGTTATAGTCTTCAGTCTAAACTCATGCCAACTAGAACTAATAACAATGGGGTTTACTGAATACTCATCGCTGTACGTATGTACATATTAAATGGCATAAATGTAGTTTACGGTGTACACAAAAATATACAACACATCACACATAACATTACCTCTCTCGTTCGGTATGGAGATCGTGAGTTTCGACTTTTCGACTTTTTAATGGTGGATAATCTACGGCCGCAGATTTAAAATAACAAAATATGAGGTAGAGAAGAAAAAAAACATGAGGAATGTACTGTAGCATGGCAACATGGGTTCGAATGATAGGGGAGGCTTGTGCGGAACCGGACTTCGAGGAGACTTGGCCGCATCCCTACCCGGCGGCAGTTCCTTAGCGGCGGCTCAACGATCATTGTCGCATCTACTGTGGATGAATCTTATTGAGGGATGTGATGAAGTCGAATTTTTGATTGTTATTCATTTCACCTCGTATTGTAGGCACGTATAATGTATCTTGATAGATAATCAACTGGCAATCGACATGGGGAAATCTTGCAGGTACTACGTAACCCAGTTCTGGGTTTCGATCACTTCTGCACGGGGTAGCCAAGCTGGGCGTGGCTCAACCCAAGGATTGGTCGAGGGAGACAAGGAAGGCCTGCCGAGTTCATGCACTCAGTATTTGGTTATATGTATGTATTCGACTATGTATTGGAAAAGTTTGTACATACAGTAGTACATTCGACCTACATAAACATACCATGCTGATCCATTTATATTCTTAGCCTTGCATGATCGTGTTATTAGTATGTATTATATTACCAACGTAGGTAGCATAAAACATAAAACTTGAAAAGAGCACCAGAAGGCGACGACATGTCCTGATTCTTACGCATGTCTTAAGTGCTTATTTACCTAGGGACTACCGTGCGTGCCTAGCCCACCTGCCCGTCCAGGTACGGTACCTGGACAGACATCGCTATCCGTGCCTGGGCATGTCGTTAGTCATGTCGTCAGCTACTCGTGCCTCGGGCTCTGGTGAAGATATTGCTTCTTTCGACCTTTTGTCTAGACTCTCGATTTCAACCCCCTGCCCGGCAATGACGAACGTCAGAACAAGGATGAGAAAAAGACTATCGATCATGATACATATGGTGCGATGCGATGCGAGGATCGACAGTCACATCGTCCGAGCTTTCAATGCCTTATTCGCTGGATGTCAACATAACGCCTCATTTCCCCAGAGGAACTTTGGTGAAGAAAAAAAAGAGCTAGATATTCAAATTAGAGACACCAGTCTTGAAAAGGATTCGAGACCTGCGGTGATCGGCGTGGGGTTATGTGCTAGGTCACATCAATTTGGGATTAGTTTTACTGTACCCAGACCAGTACCCAGACCTGGTGGCATGTGTGGGCTAGATAGAACCGGGTAAGCGTGCTAACGCATGATCCCGAAATGGTAAAGGGTATGGGCTCCATCGGCGACTAGGTACTTTACATAGGAGGTAAGTGGATGTAGTAGTCTATCTGATTTCTGCAGGGTCGTGTCACTGCCTCCCGTCGCGACTAATATCTAGCTAATAGGAGATAGAAGCTCACATTTTTTTCCCAGACTATTCCGCCTTGCGCGATCCCGGAAGGGCTTGGTATGAACATCCTTCGATGCGGTCAACGGCTCGCCTCGTCTTGAGAGATGACAAGATCACACAAATCTCAGTTAAAGAACCCGATCTTCCAAGCAATTAGCCATGTACATAATCAATACATAGGTATTTAGTCTAAAGTTACCAAATGTGACGGTGTCATCCCGCTAGCAATAACTATTGCGGTAGTTCCCTACCATGTAACGCATAGCACATGGCAACTATTATACCATGCACTTCATATCGTCTATCGTCTATTATCTACTACCTAACCACATACGTAGGAAGGTTAAAGGGGTAGCATTTAGCATTGACTTTCTCTCTTTTTCCCTTACATACCTACTGTACCTATGTAAGTATATAGGTAGGTATATAAGGTAATTATAAGTAGGTACCTATATAGATAGTAGGAATATAGGGGGTGTATAAGGGGTGTACACACTAGTCTTGCCTGCATCTTAAGATAGGGCTGTTAATGCAATACATATTATCCGTGTACCCGATGAGTTTTGTGGCTTGGAATGCGGCTGCTAGGATTCCGGTCTGCCATGTGGTTATACAACGGTTCTTTATATTGTGGCTTGTCCAACGAGCTGTCTCGTCAGCCGTTCTTCGGGCGGATAGGTTAATAAACTACATATTACACGCTTACCGCGTTTTTAATAGGTTTGGACGTTGGAAGTCTTCTCAGCCAGTCAAAATTGTCCGTCACGTTATCTACCCTTCTTTTCTCTTTAATTCGACCTCTCCTATGTTGACGTTGGTTGCCTGTAGGTCGAAAAGTTCACGACCGCAAATAGACCAGACTGCTACATTAATTATCATCGTCAATGCGCCCATTAATAAAGTTGCACTTTCATATCGCGTCCGCTCTCCGGGAACCAGATTAGCATTACGATAGTTAGCCCATTATGCCGGTGAGTGCCCTGTTTGTAGCCCTGACCTTGTACCTTGGCCATGGCCATTTTCGGTTTATTAAACCTCGGTCGAGTTCGTGCCTCATCAGCACTTTATCAGGTCGACATCGTATATGTAGCCACATATACCTACCTATACTTAGGTGATCATATACATATAAAACCTACCTACCTATCTGCCAGCCTAGATAATATATGTTATATATGTAGTATATACAAAACTTGTCTTTTACATATTCGAAATCTGTAGTAACCCCGCGTCTCTTTTCGGTCCCGCCAAGTCTTCGAGTAAAACTTGATCAATATTGGAAAGTTGAGCCAGTTTGCCAGTCCTATTACAGCCCACCGTCGTAGTCTACCTATCTATCTTGGGGGATTAAATCCTCCGGTCGATCCCCGCTATTGGTTTGAACCCGTCTTTCCACAAGCGCCTGCGGATCTTTTTTACATTCTACATTTCACATTCCACATTCCACATTCTTTGACGCCCACACCTGCCGCTCCGTATGTACACGATATGTCTCAAACAAGAGTGAAGCGCATACACGCCACGCCGTCTGGACTCTCGCGTGCCGGGAGAATATGGCGCTTCGTGATGGAAACCTCCGTGATAACCGGACAACAAAATCGCCTTTATCTAGTTTCGCAATGATTTAGATTCGTCGCGAATAAAGATCCTGAAAAGACCCTTAGGGGAAAGGAGCTATTATCTCCTGAGCCTTTCGAGTTGATAGAATTACCCCCACCAAAACCCACCGAAGCTTGGAAGATGGTAACTCTCTCAATCTGGACCGAGATCTACGAGGCGTTCGGCTGCCATGTAGCGTCCTCCCGAGTCCAATAGTTTAGGTCCTTGCTGAGGCCACCAAGGAAACGGGCCACTGAGCCACTCGTCGGTTCATCTAATGTCTGAAGATTCGTAACTGACCGGGCAACGGCCAATTATACTCCCAAAACAGCTTGGCCGTTTCTGGTTCGACGCCTTCCTTTATTGCGCGCAGTATCATACAAGTTACCGCAGTTGCTGCAGAAATCAGCGCGGTTGGTGAGATAAACAAGAAACGCCTTTCTAACATCAAACATAAGTCGGCGGCAAAGGCTGCAGATCTACAGTTTTGAGAGACGCCCAGCTCGTCGGAATAAATCCAAGGAAGATCATCGGCATTTTCGCCTTTAAATCACAATCGCTCAATAAGTGATAGATTCCTTCGGTGCCAACAGCACAACGTCGTGTGGTTTCTATGGTTCTTGTCCGGTACCTTGTACACCGCAAATTTTCACCCGAGATCAGCTGGACTTAAGATTACTGCCATGATCTCCACATGGGATGGGACCCTGATGCATGATGCGTTCCGGCATGTGCAGAAGCCTCTCCCAATGTTGACAAGCTCTCCTTGCCTCTCGCTACCCGACGCCATCGCGTCTTGGGTTGGTCGTGGATCACCGAACCTTGCGAACCTAGTACAAACGCGGCCGAACAAGTATCGTCATCAAATTATACTTACCTAGCAGCCTAGCAGCCTACCTAGGTACCTACCCTTTAGCGGGTGATGGCACTAGATGACACAGATGGCTTACTATATACAAGGGGTAACGAAGAACAGAACTTGGAAATATCAGTCTTAAGCCGACCTATGCGCAAGCCTTGCGCAAATATAGATGATAATTCAAAACGATAAGGACATGCTACCTGAAGATCTAGGCCGGAGCTTCGGAGATTTTTTCGATTTTTTTTTTCTTTTTTCTTTTCTCGAGCAAAGCGCCTTTTCCCCAATGCTTTCACATAGTCTTGAGGGATCTTAAGAAGAAGAAATTATTATGCACGCGGAACATTCCCGTAAGCCACTTATGGCCGCTAAGAAGCGGAAAAATCAGCGCCGGTTCACCGCTAAGAAAGCCACATCTATATGCTAACAATAGCCTTGGAAGCTACGAGGTGCGAATACTTGAGACGCACCTGTGTATACTACACTTATGTAGCTGCATGTAGTTATGTATACCTATCTATGCAGTATAACTCTATTATTCAATGTCTATATTGAAGGTTCGTATTGTAACTTCCTTCCAACATAAGGTTTTTATATTGATTTTCCGTTCCGGAATGGATCCGTTACACGGCGCGGTGGAGGTTGTGGCAGGAGAAATAATACACCTTCCTAATTCACCGCAAAGAAACTTCTATAGGAAATTGTCACTTCAATGTTGTCACCTTACAACCGTCAATCTTGTGTCGCCTTGGTCAAATCACCAATCTCCAATCCCCTTAGGCAGGACATACTACATACATCTAGTGGATCACCCTAGTCCCTTGCAAGATCACAGGAACATCTAGGACGATAGACGATAGACGATTGACGATGGATTATGGATTATGGTCGAGGAAACCGTACCATAATCTCTCCCGAGTCAAGACTTTTGTCTGAATATGGACCTACTTCTTCTCGACCCCAATGGATCGTGCGGGTTAAGAATCCTTAGAGGCTCTTGTTCGCCAAGGTCGACAACCGAGATTCTTTGCATACACCTGATATCCCTGTCCCTGTCATTACCAGTCATGGAGCTTGACACGGTGTTCGAGCTCAGCACCCGCTCTCCCGCTCAAGCATTCCGTACAGGATCCAGCTATTTCGCTTGTTGACGTGCAATGCGGCAATGCATAAACGCATACAAGACATAAGACATAAGCCTCGCGAGTCCCCATCAGTCTCCATCGCGAACTTCAGCATTGTGTTTTATATTGCTGACGTACGTGTATATTCTCGCCTTGAATATGCCAATGCCAATCCTATGAGGGGTCCCGAGCGGCTTAGTTAAACAACCCAACAACCCCACCCAATAATACGCTCTTTTATCAAACGATCTATCAATATTCCCCTCTGTCCGTCATTGGCCGGGTTGTTTTCATTATTAGATCCGAATATGGGGTATATCGTCACCGAGTTACCATGCTTGTCATTAATTGCAACCAGGAATATTTCAACTAGGAATACTTCAATAGACGCAAGCATGGGACGTCTAAAGGCGGTCAAAATATTAACTGCTAAAGTTACCTACCTACCTTCCTAACTACCTGTGGATATTCCTTGAGGAGGGACTCTCATTTCCTCAAATCCACACTACCTTCTCACTATACATCGACTATCTAGGAAGAAGCGGAAGTATTGTCGCACGAGACTGCTTATCTGCCGTGTCAGGCACCATTGGGCGACCTTTTCGTCCAGCGGGCATTATTGCATCATCGTGCTTGTAAAGGAAGCATTATTTTAGTATCGGTTTGATACATACATCCTGCATACGCTACTACCACTGCTACCAGCCTACCTCACATACCACTACTACTATTACATGGCCTGTGCGAACACCCAGGCAGAGTCGATAATCAAGTGGAGCTCAGGCGAGCTTAAATGAATGAATTCTCCTACTAGGTACCTTCTAGGATTCAGGAACCTAGGAGTATTACTAAAGACCCTTAGGCGGTCTGTAGTGGCTGGGTACCGCGCTGCTAGTGCTCCCGTCCGCGTGGTAGATCTTTTGCGTCTTGACGCTTGAGCTTGAGCATTACCCAAACAGAATCACGGACCATCTGGATGGGAGAGGCACAGACCATCATCCCGAATTCGTACATGGAGGATACATCGTTGATCATCCGCTTAGGTGAGTACGGCAGGTCATCTTACAAGCCGAATATTAGATCCGCCCTAATATTGAACGACCTAAACGTCCAAGCTCGCTGAATATTGCGCGTTGGCGAATGAGCCTATGGCAGCGTAGGGTGCCACTAGTGTAGTCTAAAGACTGCTGAAGCTATCTTGATTCTGATCTATCACATGGGCATATATCTGGTTAAGACCAGCTGGGCTTTTCATGCTTTCATTATACCAGATGGGGGTTCATCGTGTCGGCACGCGTGATCATCCTTTCTCTACCCGTCTGAATGCTATTTCCCTACGCGTTGTGTTCTTCCACTTCAGGCCGAGGCAAACGTATCAGCCGTACTCGTATCACCGTACCCACAAGATGCAACCGAGATGCATATCACCCTGGTACTTTGCAGTAGCTAGGCCGCTATCATAAGTGTCACTAGTTGAAATGATGGTAGAACAGTAGAACAGGACGGCCAAAGGTGGATTCGTCTCTGCGCTACTTCAGGCTAACGTTTTTAGTCGGCAGTACGCAGTCGATAATAACGACCCCGGGATAGCTCCGAGATGCTTCACACGTCACTTGTGATAACATAAAAAAAAAGGCAAAAGAATCACTCAAGAAGAACAGTAGTTCATCTCGCCTAGTCGGAATATTTTAATGCGCCTGGATCAGAATGTGATCCTGGAATAATTCTGTCGCACGCGATCAAGCCGTAATTACAACATTTATGCGTAAAATGCCGCCCGGGCTAATAAGCCAGCCAGACGGAGATTTTTTTCAGCAGGGACCAATTTCACCTGCATTGTCCGATGGGATCTGGCCCTTGACCTCTCCCTGACCGCCGGATGACGACAATGACTCCGGTTCAGTAGGATAATCGAGAGTGCGAAATGATGGAGTAAGTGAGATGTTGGTCGATATAATTGCGATACATATTGGACCCGAAATTTGGCGGCCGCTTTGGGCTTGATGAAATTGAGAGATCCATAGCGGTTGAGAAGCTCTTTACCGTTCGATCGGGTATAATAATAGGGTAATAGGGGCTTAGGAGGTCCGGGGCGGCCCTTCGATGTCCACCTGGCCCTAAGAAGATCGGCAGGGCAAGCTGGGCAAGGTCAACGCTAGGACTCACAGGACTCCTAACCTGGCATTCGCCGGTGAATTAATACACAAGCTAAAGACCAGGAAATATATTGACTGGTTCAGTGGCTCTAGCTGACTCTACCTAGTAGCTGCCAAGAGGCGTGGGGAGTTGGGGAGTTACGTACTCTGCCAGGAATTTAATTACTCCTTACTAACTTATGTACTGTAGTGGAACAATTTACCTTGAAGGGCCTCCTCCCCGTGTCAACGGTTTGATGGCCCGTACCTGCAGTCATCTTTGGCTGGATTGGAACACGAGGCGGCTGTCAGGCGTGTTCCATCGTCCCAGGTTATGCCGCTGCGTGGTTCAGAAACTATCCCAAGTATCCCAAGCAGGAAACACCTCGAGGTTCTCACGAGTGAGTTTCCAGAACTAGAGAAGCTACCGAAAGAGCCGCCGACGTTGAAGGTTTCTGTTTAGGTATACACACATACATACTTGAAGAGTGTGAGAGTGTGAGAGTGCGATATCTTAACGCTACTCCCTCCTACGTCAGGAGAATTCAGAACGGGGGCGCTATGAGTTTGTGCTTGCGCCGGCTGATACAGGCCATCTTGCCCTGTGCCAAAGCTGGAGAATGCTCTACAGCCAAGATTATTTTGCACAGATTTAATCTATGTACTGTGACATCGGGCGTTGCGAATTGACTTTAGAACCCGTCCCCGGTTCTATAATGCAGCGGCCCTGCCTATAGCAGAGAGATGCACCGCCCTCGGAGTCTCGCCGAACTCCCCACACTCTGGAAGTTTTATTCCCAAACGTATGGTTACCCGTTCTCCTCTAGCGGTTAAAGGTTTAGCACGATCGGTTTACCACGGTCTCATGTGTGTGCAGCGTTGCATTCGGGCGTCTACCAAACCCAGCAAGACGTCGAACCCTGAAACAGATTAAAGGAGCAGCGCCGAACCACGTTTTGTCCCAGCGCATTTTCAGTTTGTCTCACTCTCTCTCTCTTTCCCTCTCACCGATACGGCCTCGCGGCTTGTACTTTTGCCGCAGCAATCTCGTAGCAAGCCGCCGCTGAAATGTCCTCGTGATCCTTAAGTGGAATAGTCCACTATGCAGAGTCGGCTTTAGCTTATGGGGCTTGACTTGGGTCTCGAGCCTATCCAGATCTCCGAATTACTTCTTTCCGCTATTGCGCCAGGAAGGTCAATTGCTTTTTCCACTTATGGCATAGACGGAGGAATGCTTAACCTGGTAAAAATCTGCGCAAATGAATTCCTCTAATATTCAGCTCGTCTCGACAAAGTCCCGAAGCTTGAAGATGCTGCATACCAGTGCTCGTACCCTCGTTTTTTTTCCTTCTCATGTGTGCCCGATTATAGGATGATCGTATCGACAGTACGAGAAATACGCACCGCTAGCAACGCAGGCGGGAGCATGACACGGTGAGGCCGAGGCACGTCATGATGAAAAGCAAAATTCATTCAGCCGGCTTGCACATGTTGTACAGCAGCTGGCGCAAGCTGCACGAAGCTGCATCTCATCCGGTCATTGCAGGTGGCGTAGCTGCAAACGCAGTCGTGCCTTGTCTCAGCTCCGATTCTGCGAGGAACCCGAGCCGACTAGCGCCATCATCTTCATTCATGTTGTAGCCGAAACTTAACTCAACTCACAGGAATATGCCATAAATCATACTATATACTATATACTATACTGTTTCCATGGAGTTCTCGGTCGGAGTTAGCACGGGCCCTACAAGCGCACGAATTAGTTGGACCCAGCGAGCCGCAAGCCCAGGTACGCAAGAAGCGACGGATCCGGTATCTTGGGACTCTCCCGAGCCACGGGCAGCGGGATACTATTCCCGGTTCTAAACATCTATCCGGCCGAGAGATCAAGACGGGCTTCCTCGTCGAAGTCAACTAGCTTCGCCATCTTGATGCCGCTAGAGCTGCTAGCCACGCCGCGAAGGGATATGCCTGCATGCGTAGCTGGATCTAGCGAGGGCTCTTGTGGGCTCTGAAACGGCCACGCCCGCTCTAGCTTCGCGAACCCGGCAGTCTGGCACCCTACGCCAAATTGCACTATCTCGACGGCGGACTACAGGGCCGAAAATGGATCCGGCCGGTTCGCAACTCTGCTGCGTTCTAAGCTTAAGCCGGTGGGACCTGACTCTGCCCCATACGCGTCGTCGGCATCATATGAATGTTTTTTTGTTTGTTGAGCAGCGTCAGACACGTAGCGCTTGCTTCGCCGGGCCGCTAGCGACGCAGAGCGCTGTACCGTCCCTAACTGCCGGGTTCGATAGGCCCTTCGGGTCCTCGGCTGGCTCCGGCATCGTGTAAATCCGCCTTCCTCATACATACATACCAACTGGCTTCTACACGATCGCTCTACAAGGAAAACCCAGGTAAGCGGGCGAACTACGTAGGCTTCGGGTTTCAACGGGCAGCGCTGTTCTTGCTCGAGATCTACTCGCCCTAAGCACAACACTCCGAGTTCCGAGTCAGTGAAGTCGAGGATTTGTCGGCCTGGCCCGCTAACATGTAGGCTTAAACCGACGGAGCATACTGAGGTAATAGGTAGGTAGGTGCTGTGTTCTCCATAACTTGAGCTAGTAAAACTTGTCTGTGTTATCGTCTCCTCCGTTTAGTTCTGTCGCACAATGGGATCTCGTAACAGGCAAACATGGCGGGAGGAAAGGGGCACGAACTTGGTTAAAGTGGCTAATACCTACAACAAGGTATAGTTAACTATGACTATGTCAAAGTACATATTTCGGCCCTGGAATGCTTAGGAATGCAGATGTTATAGAGGATTAATAAATAATACGTAATTACGAAACGTTTTTCTGAGTTGATGGCAATCTTAAGCTATAGGTAACTTGCTTGTAACTTGCTTGTTACTCGCTGGGTAAAACTCTTGCTATTATTCCTATAAACAACTTTCCCAAACAGTAAATCACGAACCAGGAGCCTGGGTCTCGAACCCATGTAGTTTACTCAATCTGTGCAACCTCCACGATAGGACTTCCAAAGCTTCCATGTTGCTGTGGCTGGCTTCTTTTAGGTAGGTACGTAACGGCGAGTACGCCGTTTACTCGTTATAACATAATCTATGCCAAAGCCCTCTTTCCCCGAGGATAGAGCCTCGACTACCTGCCTACTTAGGGCACCTATACGTCTACGCTATAGAACAAGCTAAAGACACCGCGTCGTCAGGGGATATCTAGCGGTTTGGGTTGGACGTTTAGCTACATACATAGAACAAAGCCAGAATAATAAAAAAGTACATAAATTACAAGAACAGTCTAGCCCGTAGGCAGACCAGATGTCTAGGACCTTTACCACGTATGTATTATCTGCATCCGACTATCCGGTTCCCAGAGACAGGTCCCGTCCCATTCTTTCCCAGAGCCCGCCCGTTCGTTCGCGGAGGCGCGCGTGTGGGACCGTGTATCTAGGTATGTAGGTGAGTACGTTGTTTCTCCCAGGGCGCCGGTAGACCCGGGAGACCGGCACAGCGGTTCGATGAACATGTATGTACCTGTGGGCAGGCAGACAGGTAGGCGGGTGGGCAAAAAAGAGGCCTCTCCTGCATAGCACATAGCACATATGACAAGACCGGCGTTTAGTTCTTTCTCCTTCTTTTGCTTACCTTTCCTATCCCCTGACTGAGCGCTGCTGCAGGCACCCGAGTCCTGAACCTGACGATCGGAGTCGACGAGAGACATGCCCGCGGGAACGTTTCCTCGCCGTCGTCGTCCCTGTCTCACGGTGCGGCAGTGGTGGACGGGAGAAAAGGGGGGGGGGGGGGAGCAGAAAGGGGCAAGAAAAAGAATGGGAGACGCGGGTCGAGGAAACGGGCATAGGAGAATTAACCAGGAGATATCCATCAGCAACAGGGACATACATACATTAGGTACGTTAGGCACGTAATCGTGACTGCCTGCCTGCTCTGTGACTGGTACACACGCGTACCGCACGTATGGAGATGTCTTTTATGTATGTCTTCCCACCGGGCTGGGATCCAGGCCAAGAAGAAGAATACGGCGTATGTGTGTAGCGGAGCTGTATTACCATGTATCTATTGCACGTAGCTTAGATCTTACATACATACGACCCTAAATATGTACATATCTAGATGATGGAAATATATCCGTGACTGTAGGTCGACGACAGATGAGAACGTCGAAAACCCAGCCCTCGCAACGACATCCCCCAGGCCAAAACCAAAACCAGCCCTCATCCCCTTTCGTGACCTCAACCTGAAACGGAGCGCCGCAGCACAGAAGGTTTGCGACACAGGTACGCACGCGCACATTAGACGCACAGGAAGAAGAAGAAAAAGCGCAGCTAAACCCACACGTATACATACATACATACATACATACATACATACACATTATCAACAGAGATCGCGCGCATGCGCTCGATGTCGTCCGTATGACAATGCACCCCCCTCCCACTGTATAACCTGCCCGACCTGGCCAGCGCTATCTAGCCGGTGTTTGCGTCCCGCGTCCGTGGGACTTAGGAGCCAGTTCCGCGACTCGTCGATGCTGGGTTCCTGGGCGCAGGGGAGAGGAGGAGGAGGAACCGCACGCTCGGTGTAGCTCGGCGAAGCCCTCCATCCCTCCCTCGCATCTCCCCCCCTTCTCGTCCTCGCGTGCCACGGAATCGGCTAACCAACATCTCGCCCGTTCGCGCGGGTCCCCAGGTCGTTGGGAAGCCGTGAGTTTGTGCGTAGTCTGGCAGTGACCGGAGATATCCCCTTCCCAGATGTCCCCCAGTCCTATAATCTCCTTACGGCCGTTGAGAGGCACGCAACATACATATTTCTACGCAGGAATCGCGCTAGCGATGGGGACCGGTTTGAGGGGCGGGGGGGAAGGGCGGGAGCTCGCTTGCCTGGGTTCGGAAATTTTTGCTTCTCTCTTCCTTCTCCCTGCGAATTGCCGGGTAGGAGAAAAGAATTAGGCGAGTTGTCTCGGGTCGACGCCTGACATGACATGACAATTCCAGTTGGTGAACAGCGACCGAGTCGCTATGTGATCCTTGCTTCGATGACGAAGATGTGCTCGCTTATCTATTACGTTGGGGATTGGGGATGCGGACCTAAGAGCACTTGGATGGATATACTTCATACGTAGATGTCTTAGGCCGGTGGAAAAGCCTAAGCCTCAACCAGTCCAGACGTTTTTAACTGACGCGGTTACGAATATTCTCGAGTCGCGGTCGCGCAGTGGCTCATCTCTTGTCTAAGTGCCACATGAGCAAGAGTAATGTCAAAACACGCAAGTCTTACCGAGTTCTCTCTGCCCGTCTGAATTTGTATCCGCTTCCGCGTTTATCTTCCGACAGATGGAACCCCTTCCCTCTGGCGGGAGAACTGCAGGTATCCGGCTTACCATCTCCGCGGTATGTAATAAAGTCTGCGCTGCGGTGGTGCCAGAGACATGGGAGACTTGGCGGGCGTTGACGACGGCAATCTCTGGGACGGATCAGATAGCAGCACGAAACATCTTGTCTCACGCGGACATATAATCTTGCGCGACCCAACTTTGGGGTTAGAACGTCGAAAATTGTTTGTGGCAGGCGTCCGCTCGCTTCTTCCGGCGAAGGGGCTATGCCGTACCAGGTCATACAGCGATCTGGTGGCTTTGGTGGTCCGATGAGGCGGAGGACGACAGTAAACGTTTGCAACGCCAACTGTATTCGATTACCTTTCGCGGCATAGCATCATATCTACCGACACTTGTCCGGTACGATCGTGGCAAAGCAATAAATAGGACGATAACCCACGTTGAGGGACAATTTGCTCTTAATGAAAGGATGATTGCGCTAACGTCGTGGAACTTTGCAACTTTGCAGATGATACATCTATTAGCCAAATCTAGACTTTTGGAATATTTGCTGCCTCCCCCTGAGATGGGATGATCCTCATTAGAACGATGGTATCCAACGCCGTACTATGACATTATATGCTAGACAAACAAAAATTTCAAGGAAGATAAATGATTATAAGCGAGACTGCATCGACGGGAAATTGCTCTCCTGTGGCCACTGCACCTCAGGCCAAATATGGCGAATAGCCTCCCAGATATGACTATAGAAACATCCTAGTTAGCTAGATGGAAAAGGCAGGGAAAGGGGCTAGACTAAAGGATAGCGTAGCAAATGCATACCTGACGTAGATTATGTTCAGCCCATCCCTCACTTCCGAGGGTACCTCTCTGGCGTCTTTCTCGTTCTGCGCCGGCAAGAGGACGGTCTTGACACCGGCACGATACGCTCCGATGAGCTTCTCCTTTATTCCCCCGACTCTCTTCACGTGACCGGAAAGTTGAAATTCGCCCTATTTTAGGTGTCAGCATTCTGCCAGTAGAGATCTACGAATTTTGAGACTTACAGTCATAGCCATAGTTGGAGGAACAGGTCGTCCAGAGAGGAGTGATATGAGAGCAATTGCCTGAGCCATTCCGCTCGACGGTCCGTCCTTCGGCACGGCTCCAGAAGGGCAATGGACGTGTAGACTGCGTTTCTTCATGATGTTTTCCGTAGGATCTTGAGTCAACCCGAGGTCGAAGGCGTGGTTGCGCACCCAACTCCTTGCGACTTTGACACTCTCTTTAAGTACGTCTCCAAGATTACCCGTAAGCTCGACACTCCCATCGCCAGGCATGTCAAGAACCTCGATGAAGAGAATGCCCCCGTTGCCGCCAGAGCTGTAAGCAACGAGACCAGTCACTATGCCTGGTTGACTACTTTTCTCTGCTATCTCATCTTCAAACTTCTCGATGCCTAGAATAGCCTCGAGGTCCTCGATTGTGATCTCTGCTTTGTATGTCTCCGGATGGCCACGATCGCTGGCCTCTACAAACTCGACAGCTTTCGCACGACAGACGGAGCCGATCTCTCGTTCGAGGTTACGAACTCCTGACTCGCGAGTGTAGGATTCGATGATCTTTGATACTACCTCCTCGCTAAAGCGTACTTGATCATCTGAGAGACCGTTTACCTTAATCTGCTTGGGAACGAGATGTCGTAATGCGATGTGTTTCTTTTCATGTGTAGTGTACCCAGAGAATTCCAAAGTTTCCATGCGATCAAATAATGGGCCCGGAATTGTGTCGAGAGTATTTGCAGTAGCAATGAAGAGAACTTTGCTAAGATCAATTGGAGTGTTGATATAATGATCGTGGAATGCGTGGTTTTGCTCCGGATCGAGAACCTCTAGCATCGCAGCGGAAGGATCACCGTTATGGTTAGACATGCCTAGTTTGTCTATCTCGTCTAACAGGAAGACAGGGTTCGCTACTCCGACTTTCCTCAAACCTTGCACGATCAGACCAGGCATCGCGGCAACGTATGTTCGCCGGTGACCTCGTATCTCTGCCTCGTCTCTAACACCTCCGAGCGAGATACGATGAAACTTGCGTCCAAGTGCCGTGGCAATAGATCTAGCTATGCTAGTCTTACCGACACCAGGCGGCCCGACTAAGAGTAAGATAGGAGCTTTCTCGACTCGTCGCTTATTCATCAGCATCTGGACCTTAAGACCACTTGCTTTTATCTTCTCTTCCAATTCGGGGTCAACTGTCGCGCCCTCCTTTGCGGCACTTTTACTAGACTCTAGGTCGGCAGTCTCCTGCTCAGCCTGTTTGATTTGGTGGTTGACTTGTTCATTAGCTGATTGCATCAACCTAACAATGGTGAGGTAGGAGAGAAGACGCTTCTTCACTTTTTCGATCCCGTAATGGTCACCATCGAGCTGCTTCCTAGCGGTTTCTAATGTGCCAACGCTAATTGGGTCATCGGTGATGACGGACCATGGCACTTCCGCTAAAGTCTCGAGATATGTCCTGACAACCTGGTATTCAGCTTGCGCTGGCATCATCTGTTTCAATCGCTTGAATTCCCGCTCGGCCACTTTAGCAGCTTCAGGTGGGAGCTTAGCATCCTCTATCTTTTTTTCGAGATCTGCCAGATCGTCCGGATCATGCTGCTCGCCTGGACCTCCGCCAAACAAGCTGAACGGTGAACCGCCACCGAATCCGAACCCAGGTGAAGGTGTCTTAAGGCCCGGTCGCGGCGACTTTGTAATTCGCTTCTTTTCGTTTATTCTCTCCGGGTCCTCGGGATCTCCTTGGATAGGGATAGTCGTGCTAGAAACAGTAGTGATCTTGATGTTGCTTTTAAGCTCGTCTACCGAGCGCTCTAATATCTCGATAACTTTCTGCATCCGATCTGTAACGTCAACGGCAGCGAGGACCTGGAGCTTCTCCTCGTAGGAGCCGTCGATCACATTCATCATGAAGTCGGCTAGCGAACCTCCCTCGGCAGGGTCCTTCCTAGCAATGAACTGCTCGAGTCTCCGCGATAGAAGAGGATTCAGACCCCCATTGCCGTTAGATAGGAGAAAGGCCGACATGCGGAGATAAGATACCAGCTCCCTCGACAGTCGCTTTAGGGTGCCGAAAAGCTCCAAATAATCAGGCCTCTGCAGGTCCTGGGGGCTGACCTGATCCGTATGGGGCAACACCCGAGCTTCGAAGAAGGGACGCTCTTGGGTTACCTTCTCGATAGTAACCCGCGAGACGCCCTGCACAAGGAGGTTAAATTCGGCCCCGTTCTGACCTTGGATCGCATTGATCTTGCCCGAGACTCCGTAACCGTATAGCTTCTCCCCCTTTATATTATTCTTGTCCACACTCGTGAGCTTGTCATATCTGTCCGGACTCTGCTCCAAAAGCGGCTGGCCACGACGGTTCAATAGCGGCGAGAGTAGAGGTACGCAGACGACGGGGACCTGGTCGACTCGTCTCGACCCTTTGGAGGCGCGGGTGTAAATATTCGAGATCAATGCGGGTATATCGGAGCGGCTCGCTGGTACCGGTATTCGTATAACCGATCCGGGGAAGAGAACGTTGTTCTTCCCTAAGGGAATCACGGGCATCACAGCCGATTGCGCCATGTTGACTTATTTCCCCTTTGGTTCGTGCGCGATTGGCCGAGGATAGAAGCAGTGTAAATATCACACAATGCAGGTCGTGTTACTCTTATGTTACACAAACAAGCAGATAAAATGATAAATATATGTCAAGTAGTATATTAGAATGAGATATATGGATGGCTTTAGACTTGTTGAGGGTGGATGTATAAATGTATGAATGTATGGAGGATAGAAGGTTGGATGTTGATGTCAATAGTTCGAAGTCTATGTAATATTGATGTAGGTACTATGTAGAGAAGTACAGGCACATCACATCCATTGATGCGCGCGACTGATGCCCTGTAGGCTACGTAGCTCGGGCTCCAGTACAGCTGTACAGCTAGCCTAGGTTTTTAAGCTTCAGGGGTGGGTTTGGTCGGCTTGGTTGGCTGGCGTGCCGTTCCTTCCAGAAGCTGCGGGAACGACGTACCAAAACAGAACTTACCGAGGCTCGTAACTGCGTCTTGTGCCAGCACCCCGGATTTGACCCGGCATCATGCCGAAAACTCCACCTCACGAGGTTCTGCGGTTGGAAACATTGTGATAATCGATTATAAATATGATAGGTAATGTGTGATTGATTGATTTGCACTGTAGGAATTTACTGTGTAAATACCCACTAAATAAGTACCTAGGTACCGAGTATCGAGGTAGGTACCTAAGTATCCCGTAGCGTGGCTTTACGGCAGACAAGCCACAGCAGGTGCAGGTGCCTTCGTGTAGGGGCGGCTACCCCGCGATTAGCGCATCCAGTCAAGAATTCAATTAAAAAGTTCCAGTCGCGTAAACGCGTCTCATCCCAAGCACCTTCAGTTTCCAGACCGACCAACACCAAAAACACCGCCCTTAGTTCACTACCTAGGGTACCATCATGACTTGTAAGAGACTTCAAACCATGTCCACAGGTGCCATATAGTCTTAGAAAAAGCATTCGTCAATCGGAGTTGGAACATCATGCATGACAAGCGTCTATTTGACTCTGACTCTAGCCGAAACTTACGTGACAGCTAAATGGCACCTGTGGACATACAACGCCCCCAAACTGTAATTTCCATGCTAACGCCACCTACCTCGCAGCCTACGGCGGCTACACGCGCACGAACTACGGCGGCGGCGGCGGCGACGACAGCGGGGGCTTCTTCGGGGGCTCGCAGATCAGCGGCTCGCAGGGGGGCACGAAGCACCCGTCGGAAGAGTCGCTGCGGCCGGTAACCGTGAAGCAGATCATCGACGCGGAGCAGGCGTTCGGCAGCGACGGCACGTTCCGGATCGACGGCGTCGACGTGACGCAGGTGACGTTCGTGGGCATGGTGCGGCAGATCAGCCCGCAGACCACCAACATCACCTACCGCCT
The DNA here is from genome assembly GCA_022836615.1 of Annulohypoxylon bovei var. microspora. Taxonomy (NCBI): domain Eukaryota; kingdom Fungi; phylum Ascomycota; class Sordariomycetes; order Xylariales; family Hypoxylaceae; genus Annulohypoxylon; species Annulohypoxylon bovei. The sequence goes on from MU405342.1 coordinate 99,123, forward strand.
CGACGACGGCACGGGCGTCGTCGAGGTCAAGCAGTGGCTCGACCCCGACAAGCAGGAGACCGACTCCGGCGCCAAGGGCGCCGCCTTCCGCGAGGAGCAGTACGTGCGCGTGTGGGGGCGCCTCAAGAGCTTCGGCAACAAGCGCCACGTCGGCGCCCACGTCATCAAGCCCGTCACCGACTTCAACGAGGTCAACTACCACCTGCTGGAGGCCACCTACGTGCACCTGTTCTTCACGAAGGGAGGCGGCGTTGCGGGAGCCGGAGCGGCGGGCGCGGGGATGGGCGGCGGGGATGGCAACGCGGCCGACGATGATAGTATGTTCGTCGAGAACAACGATGCGGCGTTCCTGCGGGGCGCGACCCCGCGCGCGCGAAAGATGTACCAGTACCTGAACCAGTCGAAGAGCAACGAGGGTACCAACATCCACATCATCGCGCGAGACACGGGCATGACGGTCCAGGACGTCATGACGGCATCGGAGGAGCTGCTGAGCAACGGAAAGGTCTACACCACGCTCGACGACGAGACATTTGCTCTTCTAGAAGGATTCTAAAGCTTCCTACGCATAATCTTTTGGCGCTAGTGAGACGGACGGCTAGCAGAGTGAGCAGAGATGTTATTGATGTCGCGTCTGGGCGTTGTAGGCATGGGTCGGAAATCACACGGGCACGGCTAAGAATGGAACTAAGGTGTAAAACGAATGGCCTGATATGGGCTATCTATCTACCTAGATACGAAACGATTGACTAATGATACCTGAAATGAGGAACCGCAAATAAAGACAACAAGCACCCCAAGCATCTTCGATCAAGTGACTTGTAACTAGGTACTCAATCCCAAACTAACACAGGCGGAACCGAAGACCCGTAGCCGCAATGAAGCAGCGCCGTAAGTCCGGCAAGACCCCGTACCTAGTGTTAGAACAGGGTGTTCCCTAACTAGTCGTCATCAAGTAAAAAAGAATGTAAAAAGGGAGGGTAAGAAGGTAAAATCCAAGAGCTAGCTAACCCATACGAGGTCCTAGAAGCCGATTGTGTAAATTGTAAGCAGAAAACAACCGAGCAAAAGCAAAAAGCAAAAAGCAAAAGCAAAAAAGGGCAATCAATCTGTCTATCTGTCAACCGCCGAAGCGCATCGGATCACGAAAGAATTTCGATCATCATCACTCAATCAACTCCTTGTCAGCTTTCAATCGTGATCTTCATCTTCATCAGCAGTAACACAGCAGCAGCAACAGCAGCACGTCAGCGGCAACGTCAGCAACAACAGCATACTTCAATCGTCGATCCTTACATCATCTTAAACCCGGCGTTGAGCTTGATGGGGATCGAGTTGGGCAGCTTCTGCGGCTCGCGGACCATGATGGTCAGGCGGACGGGCGACTTGCTGTCGGCGCCGAAGTAGACGTCCCTCTTCGCCTCGAACCCGAACTTCTTGTAGTACGAGTTGTTCTTCAGCGAGCTGGACTCGAGGTACATGGGGCGGCCCTCGGAATCAGCCTGTAGACATTCAGCACGTAGATATATACAATCATGGGTTGTGAGGTTGTGATAAGGGGTTGGTTCATCCAAGGTCTTGATCTGCCTCTTGATGCCGTCCTCCCCCCTATCCCGTTCACGTGAAACAACGTACCTTAGCAGCCATCTGCTGGATGAGCTTCCTTGCGTAGCCTCTACGCTGGCCGTTGGGCTTGGTGCCCAGGTACACCAGGTAGTAGCAGTCGTTGTCCCTGTCACCCATGGTCTCAACCTTGGCGTTGTGGAGCACCGGCAGCAGCTCTTGGTAGTAGCGCTTCCGGCCCTCCGCGGACAGTTGATAGTAGAGTCTCCACATACCACTGCGGATGATGGTCACCCAGTCATCCATCTCCTGGCCAGGCGGCATCCTGTATATCGCAAAGTGAAACATGTCAGTCAACACGATTTTTTCATTGTTGGTTCTTACCAAGTTAGACCCCGGGAAATAGCAAACCCGAGTTGAGGCCGCGTATCGACTCTCGGAGTGGTGCACATACGCAGCCTGGAGCCCTAGATTTCTTTCCCCGGTTGCCTCTCTTGATCTGATGGCAAACTCACCAGAGCGCCACACCCTCGTAATCCGGTCCGATGGTCGTCACGATACCTCTGTAGCAGTGAGCCGCCACGATGTAGTTGAAGATGTCGACGTGGAGCCTCCACTTGGCCTCGTCATCGACACCGACCATGTCGTCCGAATCGAGGAGGTACTGTGCCAGTTCATCAGTAGCAAAGGCCTGCGCTAGAGATAGCGCTGCTTCCTTGTACTCCGATATTCCGATAGCACGGACTTGGCCCTCCCAATTTTGAGGGATGAGAGAACGTGTCTTCAACTCAACAAGGGAAACACTGTTGCTTACGTGCTCCATGTTGGGCGGCAGTCTACTCAAACCTTGTCGCCTATACCCGGCAGAATCTTATTAGTCACGGCGTTCGAACACTGACGTCGAGAACGGAGCAGGTAAGGCATATTTTTAAGTGACGAGCAGGTGAAGCCACTCACTTTAATTATTATTACTTAATATATCTTGTATACTATCTCCTGTGTGAACTCTAGAGAGCTGAGTTCTGGAGATAGGCATAAATCTCGCGGGATGAGCTAAGCAATTGAGGCTCGTGCGAAGGTCAACAGACATCAATGTAGTCTTGACGAGGGTTCCTTTCCTAGAAACTGAAGGTGCTGTATTTCAGACAACAGGCGACGTCACGGGAAAGTAGACGTGGAAGCCTTAGAGTCCGACGGTTGACAGAATCTTGAGCTGGATTGAAGCAATGAGATGTGGCTAGTGACAAAGAGTTACTAGTGAGAACAACAAAGAATTGACAGTCTTGTAAGTAACAAACCCCGTAAGAAGGGATCGGTGTGCTATAGCAAGATAGATCAGTAGTATAGCTTGAGTGTATGTATGTGTATGTGTAGATGTATGTGTGTGTATGTTAACCTCGAAAGTGACTTGTAGCGACCAAGTATAGTTTCCCAGGTTGGTGAAAGAAACGAGGGTAAAAGAAATTAGCGTTTCTGAGCGCCCGGGGGTCCTTAAAGAGTTGGCGAGCTCGGTGTACAAAGCACAGTGTATAATCAGCAGGTGAGGCGAGGAGCCAAGGGAGAGTTGCGTGGGATGGGATGCAGAAAGCCTGAATAGTCAATGGTAAGCTGAGGGAGCCGCAGAGCCCGTAGCATGACGAAACGACCAACCAGCCACTAAAGACTAGAGGTATGACACTATCCCATCCCTATCCATAGCATCCACGGGCATCCATGCCCCTCGTGGACTGCTACGTAGTGCGTAGTGCGTAACCAGTAGTGGCCAGTAGTAGCCAGTAGTAGCCAGTATACAGGAATCTCATATCGGGATCTACCATTGGCTAGCCTGTACGTAGCGGATAACGGCAACGGCCGTCTGGGCACTATAAGTCGCCTATTGAATTCGTGGTCACAGTGCGTCCGACCCAACAACTTGGAATAACTCATTGCCAGGCTTGACTGCATACATTGTACACCAGTCTCGTGCGCGGAGTTGGTGTGAAGGAGGGTTTGGTTGCTCGCCTATTGGTATGACAGGTATCGCCTCCTCGAGGTGTGGAAGAGGTATGGAAGAGGTGGAAAAGGGTGGGGTGGCTATTGGCTGGTCAGGCTAGACACGCCGTATCGCTTAGTCTTAATAATACCTCGCTCTAAACATGCCCAGGTGCCGCCGACGGACGATCCTACGTTATCGCCCACTCGACATCCACTAGAAGCTTGCCTCGCCCGTTCCCCGGGAGCACTGGCTGCAGCTTACTTACAGCGTCACCTGATACCTGACTTCAACGCCGGCCTGTTTTTTCTCTCTCGCGATTGACAAGTTCGGAGGGCCGGAATTATCACCTATGCCCACACAAATAGAGTCGGCGCTTGATGCGGCCAGCCCAATGTTGAGATCTGACAGCCATCCGGTTGGGCTATGTTTCACCGCAGGATGAGCGTGGGGTTGCAGTAGAGTGTAATTGCGGTTTTTATTTCCGGAAGGAGTCATGATTCCAGGTTATCCCAATTCTTGGGCTCAAGTTCTAACAGTTTATTCGTATTCTTGATTTTAAAGTATTTTTTTGGTTGGTTATCAATCGAACGGAGTATCTTGTTTCTGAAGTCTAGAAAGCTTGAGGTTGGAGCGGTACAACTTTATCTCTCCCCAGCCCCGGACCGGGGGACATCTGGTTAATTTATTCATTGATTGGTGGGTGTGATGATATTATAACGGGGTTTTGCATTTTTGAAACGACGAAGCAAAAGCAAAAGCAAAAAGCAAAGCCCCCGCTCTGAAAAAGTACCGCTTAGGGGATAGGTATCTATTGAAATATGCAGTTCGCCATTGGTGTAAGACGACATACATGTACAGTACATATGTACTTCGACCAAGGCTTACTCTATTCGTCCCTTGCCGGGCCATGTTGCTGAGAAGTAAGAAAATAGAAGAAAAGAAAGAAACTGACAGAAAAAAATGTCTCTCTTCTTTTTCCTAGTTCATACTGCTCATGGTATGTTCCTCAATCTCCGATTTACATGCGTCTGATCTCCTGCTCGTTGGTGTACTTCTCTAGACCAGAGTCGAGATTCTCCCACCATTCGAAGAGCATCGACTGACATATGAGCTTGAACCAAGGTGTAAATACCAGCTTCGGGTCATTGAACTGAGCCTTTAGCTCGTCAGCGGTAACGTATTTCGCGTCCTTTACTTCGTTAGGGTTAACATCAAGATCGACATTCCGCTTGATGAAGAGGATATAGTCGACTTGCGTCACAAGTCAGCACTCTATTACGACGCCAATGTTGAGCTCTCGCTAGCTTACTTTCATGTTCACCCCATTTACCATCGCTGGGGGCCTTGTAGTGGATTCGGGTCAGGAAATGGAAGTCCTCAAAAGGGACCTGTTCCTTCTTGATGCCCAGCTCGTGTTCGAGTTTACGCTGTGCGGCACGCTTCACACCATCAACCGAGTCCGGCAAGTTCGAGCCGGTCTCGCCAGGGATACCTAAGGGATGCGAGCAGCACGTGTTCGTCCACATGTCAGGGAACGTGATCTTCTCGGAAGCTCGCTGCTGGAGGAGTAGTCGGTTCTTGTCATCGAATAGGAAGCAGGAGAAGGCTCGGTGCAACAGTCCTTTGTCGATATTGGTCATTAGATGGCCTACGAGGTCAGCCAAGGCTATGCTATCTAGTCCGGAGTCACCACATACATAGCTTCTTGCTGGCTGTTCCAATTGGCTTGTCGTCGTTGTCAAGAACGATGCACACCTCGTCCATTAGACGAATCTGCTCGGCATCGTAACCTTCTAGCTCGGCCGAGCTGGTGTCTATATCTGGAAATAGACGAAGAATAGCTTCTGCCGTCAGGCCATTCTGCGTGACTGTAGTCGTAGTAGACATCTTGACTATAGACTCTACCTAATTCTTTGTTCACCGATCTCAATGTTTCGTTTTCTTAAGAAAAGGAGAGGGGCAATGCGGGACACTTTTGGGCGACTTAGGAAATCATTGCAACCCTTCGATATCGATAGTGTTTAGGTGGACCCTTGGTGGGGAATGTCATTTCTGGGTCCCGAGTATTTTTTAGGGGTCGTGGCTAGCGCTAAGACGCACATGGTGCACAGACCATATTAAATCATACCTACGTCTGATATCTAGATTATTACATAATTAAACTTCAAGATAGTCTTTCGCCTATCGGAGGGTATCAGCCTCACCAATGCATTGCATTTAATCATGGATGCATTTCCAAGGTTCAAACCTTACTACTACCGTAGTCCAATTAAGATATTGCTCATTCATCTATGTATTCGGATACTGTGTAGATTACTGGCTTGTGAATGCCCCCCCTAAATAATCACCTACATAAAGTATTTAGTCTATCGTACTCTCGGGTTGAGACCTCCTGTCGTGATACTGCGCCCTATGCATTAACAATTTAACATACATATCTACATACATACGCCGTCAAATCGCGCAAAATGACACAAAATGCGCTACGTTGCTTCAAGAATAAGCATGTCATACACCGCATGTATACAGTATCATGTATCCATTGCATCTAACACCATTTCTCATGATATCTTATCAACCCGCAGCATTCCGGTTCTCCGCATCTCGAGCCGACTGTTCCCAGTCCGAGACGTAAGTATACCAGTACTCAACCGACGCGACGCTGTCACATGTGGCCATTAGCAATTGGTTTCGTAGGAGAAGTCTATAGGGGAAAACGGGGAGTCGGAAATCTGTTCAACTTACAGAGCCAGTCCTATCGTGGTGCCCAACCACAAGCCTGTGAGCTTCCAGTCGAGAACGAAACCCGTCGCAAATGATATTGGCAACGCAATGATGTAGTAGATCGACAGGTTTGCGTAACCTCCGAATGATTGCTTTCCGATACCACGAAGCAGCCCGTGGGCCACGGCTGCGAGGCCGTCGAAAACTTGCATAACCGCAACCAGCGGCATAACTTGAGCCACCATTCCGATGACTTCCTCATCCTGCGTGAATAGGAGAGGAAGCTTATAGCGGAGACCCGCAAGCAAGCACAGGTTGAACAGCCCAATAAGACATCCCGCCCAGACAGCCTTGGATAGGTATGTTAGCTGATACATCTCACCGCCCATTCGAGAACTAACTTACCACTTTGGCTGACGTCTTGGCTGCGTTGATTAACCCCGCCCCTATCAAGTTGGCGACCCGTGTAGAGGCCGCTATAGAAACTGGAAAAGGGATCATAAAGGTTGTTGACGTCAATGTAACCAGAATGCTCTGTGCCGCTAGATACGACGTCCCGAATTGGCTTGTTGCTAATGTAAGGATTTCGAAGGCGAACCACTCAGCCATCACCATTATCATTCCAGGTAACGCAAGCCAAATCATCGGTCCTTTGTCGCGTTAGTGATCAGTTCATGACGACGTCAAGCAATCAGACTCACCCCAATTTGTAAGAGCGCGGCGGGTGAAACCTCCCCAGCACTGTGACCCGTCCACGAACACTACATATGCAAACAGCAACAGAGGCATCAATGTTTGCGTTATCGCAACTGAAATAGGGGCACCGATATATCCCCACCCAAAGTGCCAAACTAGGAGCCAGTTGATGAGGATATTCAGGGGAGCAGCAATCAACAAGACGTAAGTCGTGGCCACAAATAATCCTTGCGACTGAACAAACCGCTTCCCTGCTTCAAATGCGGCGAAACCAGGCACGCCTATGGTCACAATTCGGAGGTAGAGGCCCGCGAGTTCCGCCGAGCGCGGATCAGGTACTATACGGAGGAGTATATCCTCGGCGAAGAAGAAAAGTGTGGCGGCTGGGATAACGAGTGTCCATAAGAAATAGACCATTCGTTGGAGCTGCAGGCCTACTAGATGTTTATGGCCAGAGCCATATGCCTGAGCACATAGAGTGTCTAAACTCGTTGCCAGCCCCTGCATGGGAGCATAGCAAAGAATATTTGCCGTCATAGTAGCCACTGCATATTGATTAGTAGGTATACACAAAAACATATAAGAAGAACTCCGAACTCACAGCTAACAGCGCCTAGTTCTACCTTTCCGATCCGCCCAACGGCAAATATACTAGCAATATTAATGCTATATTGCAGTAAGAATGTCAAGATGAGCGATCGCGAGTAAGTCGCAATCGTCTGGGCTTCTCTCTGCCATGTGGTCTCTATCTTCCCAGAGGCCACAGCGGCCTCCCACTGTTCATTTAGATTCCCATTGGGCGGAACTGAGGAGCTGGGTCCGTCAGCCAGCAGAGGCGAGGACTCCGAGGGCTGAATCGTGATCCTAGGAACCTCCTCATCTCCCGGCGTTCTGCGGATCTTGGTGCTGAAAAGAGTCTTATACAGCTTTGACAGCATCCCGGGTCGTTCTTCTGGAGTATGCTTCGGCGGAAGAATATGGTTGTCCCTCAGCAGACTGCGCTCGGCATTGCGAGATTGTTTCTTCTCGACCCTCGTGAGAACAGGCTCGCCCACAGGATCATTCACTATGCTCGGCCTTCGAAATCCAAAAGCAACACCGATGGACTGCGTGTATAAGACAGGCCCGCTTTCCGGTTCAGACTCCGATCCAGCCTCCTCGTCATCGAATACATGCTCACTAACGTCATCCTCGGAGCATTCCGCGATATCTCTAGCCAATATTTCCTGTGCTATGGGAGAAGAGGAAGTGAAGGAAGAAGCCATATCCAGCCCCCTCCTCGTGTGCGGGATTGGTTTCGAGTGTGACATTTTGGCGGTCTCTTAGATGTCCTTGAAGGACCGAAGAGCTTTAGAGGACGAAGCCGCCTCTCGGTGTGCTACTCAATAAGAAATAAGAAAGGCAAGCCCAGTAAAACAAGCGGCCAGTAAGTTTGAACAACGAGAAACAAGACTCCGACAGCGACAGTAGCTCATCAAACACGAGAAAGCGACAAGGCTTCTTACGGTAGAAAATCTGAGTTGGAGAGTTTGAGGGTTATCATGGTTAGTGGTTAGTATTATGAAGTTGCCACACTAACAGACTGGACTTATCTTGATACAACTCGGGAATCGTAGATACGCGTAGACAAATAAGTTGACTCGAGCTAATGTTCTTCGCCTTTATCTTAGAGGCTCCATATTTAAGGGCGGTTAAGAAAGACTAGTATGTACAATTCCGGGGCTGGGCTCCCCGCCTGCCCGCTAAATTGCCCGCCACCGGAGCTCACGTTTAAGGAGGTGCCGTCATTTCTGGCTTGTCTCGGATTAGTCTTAGAACCGGTGGGACGATGCATTGGACTAGACCTGTACAGTATAAGATAAAGATACGAATTAATGCACAATTGGGAAGACTAACGCATACGAATACCTACTTAGGTTAACATCACAAGTTGAGATGGGAATACGTGTGTGCACAACATGAACTTCTTTGTGAGAGCTCACGATGTCTCCACTTCCATGGGTTCGTGCACCTTCCCCGGTCAGTCCGGCTTTCCCGTTTTAAGCCGCTCATGCATTGATATGTACAACATCTTGAGACTAAGACATTTTCTATCAAAACATCTTCAAGAGGCTAACTATTACAACAAACTTCCTTCAATCGGTGAAGCTCTCTCTAATCTAATACTTAATACTAAACAGCACAATGATTCTATAGTGACAATTGTATTCCATTCATTCATATAGTTAATCTATAATGTAAAGCAAATATGTCAACCCCTCAACCCGATCCCGAGAACAATGCGCTCTCGTGTTCATGCAGTAACGCCCTCTCCTTCTCAAACCTAAGCCGACCTGTCCAAGTAGGAGATTCAAATGGTAAAAACGTATTCTGGATATGGCCGTTCCTTGGGCCACTGCTCGTCGAGAATGAGAGCAGCGACACGCGCGACCACTGCGCCAATGAGAGGAGTGAGTTTTCACGTTCAGTCTCTCATCTTAACTCGCTAACATATAAGCCTTTCTATCCTACCTCCGGCTCTCGATCTACATGGCTGTAGTGGCTATAGCTATTGTGCTCTCGTTCCATCTCAAGTCGCAGCCTTCGGAGCTGGAACTGCGCATGGCCCAGCCTCTCGGCATCATCTTCTGGGTTTTGTCTCTTGCCTGTCTGGTCCTCGGACTTGGAAACTACATCAGTTTGTGATCCCGCCTCAATATAGTCTTCTCTTCCCCCTTACGTGAGATACGTACATGTCACTAATTACTATGGGTATAGAGACCTTAGACAAGTACAGTAGGAGAGTAGCTATAGTCCAGACGGGCTGGAGAACGCAATCTGTAGGCCCCCTTGCATACGCACACCCTGCCTTCTAGTTTCACTGCTAACAAAACATAAAAGATCATGTCCCTCATCGCACTATCAATTGTGTGCACCTGTGTGATCTTACTGGTAATCGAAAAAATTCAAGCTGAGAGTTGATCACGATATCATCAACTTCAGCGATCTCCGGTTTTCTTGCTGACTCAAAAGTTATATACATGGCCCCCTTCAATAAATCTGCTGGTATATATACGTTGCATCCCGGTCCAAAGTGCGCCAAACCCTACGACTAAAGACTAGTTTGCTTAATTTTGATAACTCCAAATAACTATAACTTTGCTGGTTGTAATTCCTGAGTTATATCGAAATCCTTAAGGTCCTAAAGACCGCCGAGACCTTTCGCCTGTTACTATCAGCTTCAGTCTGTCTCGCAGAATAAATCTTGCGTTGACAAGCCCTCCCTCTGTTTCTGTTTTCCTGGATCCGTGCTACAACTGCCGACTTTTTCTTTGAACTCGGCCGAGTACTCTGCGGATAGCAAATTTAATTCTTCGGAATCCGTTGACCGTCCATCCCACGTTACTACCGGCAGGTCGTTAAACGGGCGGAGGTTCCCCTTATTGGGAAGACTGTCAAGAAGGGAGACTGGGGCAAGGTGTATCTCTTTACCCGCTCGGATCTTCTGTCTAACATTCTCAATCTCCTCTTCGCTCGCGTCATCTGCTAGGAGCGGTTTCGAGCTTTCATGACTTGCATACTCCTCCGGTAGGTGGTTCAACTCGCTATGGACAGTTGCAAGGTTCTTGGCGGTGTCGTCGCCGGGATACAACATCCAATAACCTCGTGCTCGGGCTAATCTCAAAGCATGTTCCAGCCAAGATGGATATTCTGTGCTCACGATCTTTTCTGATAAGAGCGCTGGGATAGGATCTAATTCTCGCTTGGCTTCTAACGACCTGGAAACGAAGTCGTGGAGCTCCATCCACCGTTCGCCTAGAAAAAGCACCGCATTGCTGGTGGGTGCTTGCCACAAGAATGAGGTTGAGGTCTCGCCATCTGATGCGTCGCCGGAACGGGTACTCTTTAATAGTGAAGGCGGAGAAAACGCCCCCTTCCCGTCTAGCAGCTGGACTGGTTGCTCAAGACTAATACCAAAGAGCTGGCGATCCCAGTGTTGGTAGGTAGAAACAGCCGAATATCTATACTCCAACAAAGAATATTTCAAATCTATACAAATATATTAGAGGGCGTCTCATGTGTAGGAGGTATATGGCTTACAGTGGTAGAAATCAGGTGACAGTTCTACTTGTGGAGAGAGTACTAGTATATGTGAATATTCTGGCTGAGCTGGCCAGAAAGATTCAAGAAATCTGGCTGAACTTTCCTCCTCACTCAATCTCTGGTGAGGAATACGATGTCTAAGTGAAAGATAACGCGCATTAGTTGGATTATATACATGAGGGGGTGGCCACGTGAATGTTTCGAGGAAGCGCTTAGTTGGAGGGTCAATATCATGAGGAAGCTCGATGGTGAGATGAGGAACGGAGCTCGAAGTATAGTCCGCGGCACTGAGGGATCTAAGGAGTCTAATTAGACTTCCCGATGCCCCTGGTATCGCATGAATAAGTATATCAATATGGTTTTTATTCCACACTTGGATCTTAGTTAGCGGCAGTAAGCACGGATGGGGAACGAACTCTCTTACTGCTCAATGCCTGACTGTCTAGCTTCGTTAACCACTCAAGCCTCTTTGCGGATCTACGTGGTAGCTCAATTAGAGTATCCTTCTTTGCGTTCGAATGTTGCTGTGCGGCTCGCAAGAAGAACGGTTCTTCGTCGCTTGAGCCATCTATGAAAATAGCTTGAGGGTGCATATAGTTGAAAATATGATCTGAAAGATACCCCATAAGTAATGGCATTTATTGTGAGAAAATGGTAATACGCACGAAATGCACGAAACACAGCAGTTTCCATTCGATCGTCAGTCGATACTTGCGCATAATCTGGGCGCGCATCTTATGACAAAGTCAGTAGTTGTACACATTTTTCCAGGACCTCAGAAGTCGCACCATGAAATATGATCTGGCAAGAATCGTCAACGCCATTGATTTTCCGCAGCTCTTGTATGTCGATATCGCTCCGGCTCATCAGAGCAAAGTGTACGTAGCTCTTCAAGTCGGCTCCCATCTGGCAAGCGACCGGCAAAAGCATTGCGGCGCTCCGAAGACTTGAAGATGCAAAGAGGACATTCCTATTTACTAACATGTTCCCCCTTGTGCCGCTGATACCACGCAATGTCGGCGCGAGTTCAAGGAACCTGACAGGACCATTAAATATGCGCTCTGGTGTGCTCGGTAGATGAGATTGGGGTTTGGATAGGGCTGCTTGGGATCGGTCGTAGGCAGGACGATTGGGAGTATTCGGGGAGAGGTCCGGATACGTATAACTAGGACGGCGCATTTTCGCATTGGGACCGAGGACCGGCATATTCTTAAAGAAGAGGTAAATGATCGAAGCTACGAAAAGCACGAGAGCTATACGTTTGAGAGTCCGTCGCGGAGGGACTCTGGCAGGGCTCCAATTCGGCTGTCGTGTGCCACTGCCATTCTTAAAAGGCTTGTGGTCGTCATCTTTCTTGCCCAGCTCTTCATCGCTCAAGAAGAAGCCTCGCATTTTCCCCCATGTAGACATGCCAGAGCTCTGGCGCGAGAGCAAAAAAAGACAAGAAAGCGGGAGGGTATATCACAGGAAGGTCCTCAAGGACTTTGAAAGCTGCATCTCAAATGACAACCTTCTCTTGGGTTGATCAAATTGAAGTTTGGTTGCTTGATTGCTTGGTAGGTAGCTTGGTATGAGAAAGTTGACGAATCTTGGAAGCTACCCTGATATCTGATAATAGTATCTGATACCTAAGTTCAAGGGGGGAGTTTTCGAGGGGGGGGAGTATTCAAGAACCCCACTTTTGTGGGCAGACCTCGACCAATAGGATGCTTGGATTGTTTCACGGGCCACCTTTTTCGATGTATTTTTTTAAGTTTTTTATTTTTATTTTTCAATTATTTTTAACCAATCAAAATACTTTATTTTATAACATACATTATGAAACCATGTACACCCAATCAGCGCTCGAAAAAATAATTAATGTTGTGACCAATCATAATGTTTCTATTATTAAAGCTGCCGCTGATTGGGGCGTTCTCAAATCCACTTTTCGAGACCGAATCAAAGGCCGTCATTCAGC